>JAIUZE010066871.1:0-13433 GCA_022085475.1 Heliosperma pusillum
ACAAACAAATTCCTTCAACTAATCTTCAACTAAATCAACTAACTAATCTCCCTTTACTCCCCCATACACCAACAGTAACAAATTAAATATGAAGCCATAACACAAGAGGGAGGCTGGCAAGGATAGACATTATTGATAACGCTAACTCTTGTATCTGTCAAAATGAAGTAGACATCGTCCTTCATCCGTCTTTTCACTATGCGTATAGTGCTACTGTACTCAGCTGTATTGAGACATGGTTTGGGGTTAAATATGACAGGTCAGAGCCTCTGAAGTGGACACTGAAGTACAAAAAATCAAGATTTCAGAGAAGGCATTAATTAAGGGTTGTCTTTAACTCCTATTGTCCTGCATATATCAGATATGGACTAAAAGGAATAAGAGTAGAGTGGAGGAATACCTTGATATACCTGCAAGTATTGCTGATCGAATCAAGGCAGGAAGAGATGAAGCAAATATGTAGCAGTTGAGCGCTCAGTTAGTCAGCAAAAACTAATACTAAATAATCATGCTTTTGATACTAAACTACTTACGATTATTTTACTATTGATAAAAGTCTCTTTTAGCCTTCAGTTAGTCTCCCGAGTCTTGTGAGGTGGTTTTAAACTTTTATTTAAAACAAAACCACAAAGTCACAAACTAAAAACTCATAATTAAATCAGTTCAAATGTTAAACACAAACTAAAAAAGCGGTAAACAAAACCCGTTTTACACAAACTCTTGTGTAACGCAGGCTTACAAAAGAATTTGTGCTTAAAACTTATGATAGTTTGTACGGAGTAATCTCTTTTTCAAGGGAAAAAGTTACGAACATTCTGACTGACCTAAATCCTTACCTATAGAGGAGCCTGAGTGACATACAGTAATGTTGTTCAAGTCAAATTATGGTTCCGGCACTAAATCTATTGCACTTCCCACCAGCGAACCATGTTTTTCGCATTGAAAACTACAGTGCAGTAGTGCACTAGCATTGTATGGGACACTTGGGTGGATCTACTCCTACTACAACAAGCCACAAATCATCATTTTACATGTGCATTAAGTCAACCGCTAATAAGAAAAGCTAAGGCAACTTACACAGGGGGTCGTTCTATAATTTGAGCCCTTCATTAGTAAGAAAAGGTAACTACAATCAATGAAACTAGCTTCCTGTATATATTAAGTAAAAGAGCACAAATATTATCGGAAGAATAAGTCCTCCATATGAACAGATGGCCTGACATGCTATAATTTCATACCCTTATAGTGTATATCAACTATAATATCAGCACAACAAGGGCTCAAATCAAATAATTTATCAACTATAATTTCATAAAAACAATAATTTCAATAACAACAATTAGATGATATTGATAAAGATGCTACTTTGGATAATTTTAATGAAGATGCTATATTTGATTTATCGATTAAAGTACCAGGCGTCATAGGCGAAAGCGGCTACACTAGGGACGGCGGCTGTGTGTCCTTGCTTGCGTGGTGTCGCCGGAAGAGTAGTTTTGCTCAACTATTGATTGTTGCGATAACAATTAAGCGAATTCGAAAACACGTCGGTGGTAGCTTGAGTGAATGGAGTTGAAATTTGCGTGTAGACGGAGTTGAACTCGGCATGGTGTTCGACGGTGGCGTGAGTAAGGTGAGTTAAAGGTGGTCGGCGGTGGCATGAGTAATGATGGATTGAGGGAATAGTGGTAGATGAAAATAAAAAGGGTATGAATGCGGTTAATAACGTGAATGCAAAAGGGTTTTTTGGGTTATCTTTTGTGTGACTATTTAAGTCGTTTGTCATTAAAACCGCCACAAATAAATATAATGGCGGTTTTTTAGGGAAAAAAATTTGTCACTTGTTATTACCTTTAGCGTCGTTATTAACGTCGGTTTTAATACAACCGCCACAAATTACTTATGGTGGCGTTTTCTATTTGAAACCGCCAAAAATATCTTATATTATCGCGTCGGTTCTTAATTTAAACCGCCACAATTGACCTCCTACAACATAAAAAATTAGTTCCCGCCAATATTTTGGGCTTTTTGCATCGTTTCTATCGGAACCGCCATAATAACTACGTCACTATAGGGGTTTTTTCTACTAGTATTTCCGTTGACGGATCGATAAAGTAACAAATATCTAAGATATTTGTATTAGTTTAATCGAAACAATTAAAATATCTCAAGTGAGTGGAAAACGATGACATGGGCGTGTGACTCATGCCAAAGTTGAGTTTCGGGTTTGTTTCGGGATTTACGATGAGTCGGGAATAGTTAAATGATTCCCGGGTTTAAACCGTAAAACCTTATTATAAATTCCGAATAAATTCAAAATAATTTTATTAAATTATCATAAATTCTAATAAATCTAAATAAAAATAAATCAAAAATATTATTTTTTTAAATAAATTTCGGTCTTCAAACTTATAAGGCGAGTCGGGAAAAAGTCAACGAAAGTCAAAGTCGACTTAAAAGTCGAGAAAAGTCAAAGATGACTTAAAAGTCAAGAAAAGTTTATGACGACTTAAAAGTCAAGAAAAGTCAATGACGACTTTAAAAAGTCAAGAAAAGTCAAAGACGACTTAAAAGTCAAGAAAAGTCAAAGATGACTAAAAACGGGATTTTCATGAAATCTCTCAGAAATTCCAAATACGAACTCGGAATTTCAAAATACGACTCGAAACAATAAATTCTATTTTAAAAACTTAAGTCTGCTGAAAAGTGTTAGTAAATATTTTTACTAGAAATATTGGGTACTTTTCGGGTTGTTACATCTGGCCACCCCCGAACATAGACCAAATAAACCCCTAAAGGGCGGCTCTTGATTCATTCCGATAGTATTTAACTTATACTACCATCATCTATTCCAACTAGCCAATAAACAAATGCATAGTTTAACTTACTGTACAAACATGCGTGAACAACATCACGACTCAACTCAGTAAAACATTTTAACTGAATGTCCTACCTCAACTGATAAAACAGTTTAACTAACTATTCTACTCCTCAAAGAATGACAGTAACGAAGATGATATGCAAACGTAGCGTTATAGTTCAACTAACCATAACACCATACATAAGCAAGCACAGATGACCAAAGGTTATAGTATCATGACCTATAACATTATACCTGGAAGGTCATGTTATAGTTTGAGCTACCATAACCCAGACACAGAAGGATATAACAACTCAAGTTATAGTACCTCCTACTATAACCTTCACCCAACCCTAGTGAAGTTATAGTAACCCTAACTATAACCTTGGTTAAGCTTGTTACGTTATAGTATCATCAACCATAACCTTCGCTTAATTCTAGAAGAGTTATAATACACCACTTATAACCTTAGTTAAGCTTGTCAGGTTTCAGTATCATCAAATATAACCTTCACTTAATTTCAGCAAAGTTATAGTACCTTCAGCAGTTGATTGAAGGTTATAGCACTTCAAGCTATAACATTATACGTGCGAGGTTATAGTATCATCAACTATAACTCTCTTTCGTCACGTGTTAGTCCTCTATAACACTATCACCGAGGGGTCGAGTCCACGGTACAAACCGCCATGTCACTACAACGAGTCTTGTTATAGTACACCGCACCATAACGTCACTTTCAAAGTTATAACTCAAATAGGTAAAACCAGGGTAGCTTACATGCAAAGTTATAGTTTAATATGCTATAACCTAATGATGTAAACCAAAACCCTAATTCCTCAACATAAGCAAACCCTAGCCTCTCCCACAAGGAGGAGGCCGAAACCCTAGGCCACGACAACCCCACGGCCGCGCCACCACCAACGACGTTAAGGTTCGCGATTTGAACCCTTGTTCGCGCACCAAATAAATAATTGAAAATAGAATAACAACATAATTATTAAATGCAATTAAACATGTGAATCATAAGCATAAATAACCACACAAACAATTAATCATACAATCAATCATTATATCATGTTAATAATTCACTTTCTATAAACACAATTAAAGGAAAACACCTAGTTATCTTTATTACGCTATAACGACCGCAAAATAATCTTCATCTTCATAAAACGCCATTAATATTGTCCTACACAAATCCTCCTCCAAAACCGTCCAAAAGAAAGACATCTTCATCTTATTCTTCTTATTTACCCATCAAATATATAAACCCTAAGGGTAGGTCTAAACTTCATACAATCGAGTCCCTTAAAATAATATGAATAGAATATATTGTAAAGGTAAGAGCCACGATTGTAAATATATAATTTATATTTGATTTGGATGAAGAAAGTTGCATAACAATTGATTAACGAGAGATAATGAAAAGAGTGGACAAGAGAGGTGTTGCGTCAAGAACCTACGGCCGGAATAAATAGATTGAACAACCTACTTGCTAGGTTAGATTTTTTATTTATAAGAGTTCAAGTGGGCTTTTGATCCATTAGCTCACAAGATGAATAATCTAATTACAAATCAAATTTAGTATAATGAAAACGCTTGGAGAATTAATATAAGAAAAGTAGTATTTTAATTAAAAGAGTAAAATCATGTACGGACATTTTAACCCTTCCAAATTAGGTAAAAATGAGAAATAACAAGATAGAGATCGCAAGCGTTAAATACGCATTAAATAATTAAACTCGCAAAATAATTATTTTAATAAATAAATTTCCGGATAAAATTTATTATAAAAACACGGGGTGTTACATTCATGCTGCTTCTTCCAATTCGTCCATGTCAACCGATGAAATGATAATAGCCTTGGTAACTAGTCAAACCACTCTTCAAGCTAAGGTGTTCCAACATCAACAAGAAACCAAGGCTAGTATTTTGAACTTGGAGAATCAAATGTGTTAAATGGCTAGTGCTATTAATAGACTAGAGGCAAGAGATTCGGGGAAGTTGCGAAGCTAATCCGTGCCGCCAAGGGAGAATGTGTGTGCGGTTTCACTGAGGAATGGGAATGAGAAAAAATTAGTAGATGCTGAGAAGGTGAAAAGGAAAGACGAACAACCTATGATTAGAGAGGAAGAAGAAGAGGTGGTGATAAAGTAAGGTGAAAAGGCATCTAATGTCAAAGAGAAGGAGCATATTCCTTCTTTTGCGGTGATTGAACCGAATGTTCCTTTTCCTAATTCACTTAAGAGGACCAACACTTCGAACATAACATTTATGAGGTATTTCAAAAGTGTGAGGTAAACATTCCTCTTATTAAGCTTTTAAATACTGTTCCTTCATATGCTGAATGTTTAAAAGAAATTTGCACAATTAAAAGGAATAATACTTTGAAAGTAAAGAAGAAACCTAAGGGGAAGGTTAATGAGTATGTGTCTGCTTTATTTCAAAAGAAATTACCCCCTAAATATCTTGTTAGAGTGTATCATGTTGAGTGGATAGATTCGTTGGCAATGAAGATAAAATTTAGGACCTTGTGTGGACGAGTATCTTAGGTTGAGTATATATAGTCGAGATAGGGCGAAAGTTCAGATGGATGTTATGAGTAATCGTGAGAAATGATTGATCCAATGCTTCGCGTTGAGGATTTTCGGGCGGATTCTAGGTAATGTGAGGGATGAATGGTGTTGGGGATTGTGCTAAATTTGGCGGTGTGGTGTTAGGGTATCAAGCGATTTTCAGTAAGATAGGATGTTGACAATAAAGGAAGTATAGAAGAGTTTAATGATGAATTGGGTAAGAGTTTGTAGTACCGTTTTGAGAAGAGTAAGTTGTCGCATAGCAATTAGCTTAATTATGTGGAATATTTAGATGAAATAGTGGTTGGTTGGTAAGTTAAGTGAATTGTTGATTAGTATGTTGTTGTGGTATTATTATAGACATGGATGTTGAGTTGCGGAATTAGTTATTTGGTGATGATCGTTTTTTTTATGTGAAGAAATGTGACTTTTTTGTATGATGGCAAGCATTGAAAATAGTAATAATGTTAATGGTTTGAGTATGAATGAACTTCAACGACGAAGTTAATTTTAAGGGAAGAAGAATTGCAGAATCGCATATTGATAGCATAGGGAATGGCGACAAGTTTGGATTTATTAATGTAGGGTATGGTGGCGATGTGTTGCTTGTGGTAATGTACTTGTGTTAATGTTATGAAGTGTTATGAGGTGAAATGATATATGTGTTATAATTGTGTGGGCTGATTAATGATAACGTTTGGATGTTGGGATTATAGTAATTGCGTTTGACGGTGTTAGTTCGGATGTCTTGAGATGGGCTATTATGTTAGTAAGACTCGATGTATGTTATTGATTGTATCGGGTTGTGACGGTTTAGGAAGGTACCTTTGTTATTTGGTGGTGCTAGTGTTCGCTTGACTGCTTGGTTTCTCTGTTAGTGATAAGTGAATATTTGCATGATTTTAACCCCCAATTTAGCTCGGTTGTTGTATGTCATTTGTGCTTTGTTAAGCCATTTTATGAGCTAATATCGTCTTCTAGGCGAATTCCTATGTTCTAACTTGTTTTGTAGGGAAAGTGACGTTTCTACGCCCTTTTTCTATATTCCCGAGCATTTGCCTAGAACCCTACGATTTGAAGAAGCAAGCTTGACCAAGTCAAAGGCATTTCAAGAAGGTTCACTGATTCAAAAGAAAGAAGAAGCAAAGACGATTTCGCAGTTGTCAGAAGATCGATCAGTTAGGCGAAGAAATCATCATTTTACATCAAACCCTATCAACAAACCCGACTCAAAAGGTCAAGGGGGATAATGAAAGTCAAGTCATAGGCCAAGGGAGATGAAACAAAATTCAATGGACCCAAGATCACTACATACCCGATCGGGTAAGTAGTGTATCCGATCGGGTATCCTTGCTGTTCCGAGCTTTTGCTTCGACTTCCTTTATTTTGTCTTATATGTTTAATGTATGACCCCTTCCCCACGAAACCTACTGCTATATAAGAGTGCCTCAGCCACCACATCTCAACACACTTCTCTACACACAATGAGAAACCCTTCTTTTCTTTACATAAAAAACCTAGATTAGGAGGAGAGAAACCTAGCCTCTCTTCTCTCGTCTAGATCATTTTCTTCTTCCTTTTTGTCCTTAGTTTCTTAGTTTATTTCTGACTTCTCTACATCAAATCCTTAGCCTAGATCAATAAACATTCCATCTTTGTAATCTACTTTATGTGGTTCAAGTATTGTAATTCGTGGATCGACTATTCTATGCAAGGAATTTCTATTATGGTTGTTTATATTTCATCATTGTCGTTGTTGATCGTCATCTAGGTATTCCTATTTTATCTTTTGTTTAAAGTCTTTATGTTTCCTATTTGATTGCTATTTTCTTTACATGTTATTTTAGATTCAATTTCAATATCGTTGTAATCATTTCATTTCCCTAGATCGTCAATTTAGCGCTGTTATTATCGCCAATTAAAGAGTCTTAAAATATTATCAAAACCAAATAAACATGTCTATCCTAGTTTTTATTATTAACGTCATCTTAGATCTAAACATCACCATGAGTGAGTAGTCGTTTTTCTAGGGTGTAGGGTAGCCATGTAGGTTGATTAAAAGATGATAATTGGATAAAAGAAATTGTGCTTTTAAAACATTGTGTCTATGCATGTTTGGACTATAACGATAGTTAACGATTCCTGATCAAAATCATTGACTAAAATGGAATTCTTTTCCAAAGTACAAATACGTGAATTGAATAGACAAAGCATGACATGGTAGATTAGACCTAGTAAATTGCCTAAAAGCCTGCTAGACCATCTGATCTATGATTGTAATGAACACATCATTCTTACGAACTCACAATGAATTATTTGCATGTTCTAAATCCAAGTTCATCAATATGTTAATCTACATGTGTGAACCTACTTTCCTAGATTCTTTTTATCATTGTTAATTCATCACATGCTTTATTGTTTTCGTTTTTATTTGCTTTTATTTTGTTTTCATTTATGCTTTTTATTAGTTTAGAAATCAAAACCCCAAAACCCAGATACTCGTTAGATAAGACCCAATTGCAAGACATTTCACATTGTATAGGAAACACCATCTCCCTGAGGATCGACCCATACTTCCCTAATTACATTAATTTGTTATTAGCCTAGTCTGGGTAATTATCTTTTACCAGGGCTTGCGACAGGCCCGATCAGTTGGTAAGAGGGTAAAAACTTCGAGGACGAAGTTCGTTTTAAGGAGGGAAGAATGTAATATTCAGTATTAGTTTTTGTAAGACTGTTGCCTTATTATTGGTCTTAATTGTGTTTGATGGAGACTTCGTGTTGGCTTCGTTATGAGTCTGATACTCGATTTTATGGTGAGTTTTTAGTAGAGGATGATGTTGCGTTTGTGCAGTGTTGGGTTGTGAACTTTGGGGACGAAGTCCGTTCTAAGGAAGGAAGAGTATATACTCTGTATTTTAGTGTGGTACTCGGTCGACTAGTTGGTGTTACTCGACCGAGTGGACTCGTCCGTGTATATCCGTATGTTCTTTTAATAATGATGAGAAAGAGGGTTATTATATATATTGTGCTAAGCTTTTACTAATCAGTTTACAAACCTTAAAACCTTTCTTAACTTCCTCTCATCTTTACTCGATCTTTCTAATCATCTAAGAGAGAAAAGGAACTATGCTTCTAGTGATTTAGGGCTTTCATCATTGCAATCGATTTAATTCTTTCAGTGTATGTTATTTATATATATTTATCATTAATCATCTTTTAGATTCTCATATTGTCTAGTATTAGTCGTGCATCATCATTATTAATTAGGGTTAGTATGATTAGATTATTTCAGCAATTTCCAGATTCGTTAAGTTTTATTGTTCAATTATTTTCGCAGTTATAAGTACTTCCTTTTTTAATGGCTTATAAAAAGACTATAGTTTATTCCAAGTCTCGTTTCTGCCTGTTAAATTTCGTAGCCATTATCTATGTAGTTTCTTCTGTGTGATTTATTTAAGAACATATATCCAAAATTATGCGAATATGCTAATGTCATGAGAGAAGCTTCAAAAACCTAATTTATGTGGAATATATTCTTAGTCTTTTCCAAACATTATCCTTGAAGATTTTATATGATGATAGGCATTACAATTTCTCAAAAAATATGTTTTAAACCCGTGTTATGAGTCGTTACATTTTATTCGACGAGTTTTGTCAGCTGTGATAAATCTTTATTTTGCGTCATGATAGGTTACTAATTTGGAAATAGGTCTGCTAATAAGAATTGTAGATAAGTGTCGTAGGGTTCTAAAAAATTTAGCCATGCATTGATTTGATATTCGTGTATGCATTTTATAGTCAGGTTGTCCTATGCTGAAAAGTAAGGGAAAGTCGGGTTTGGTTCTTAAGTTGAGATTACCATATAGGTCATGATAAGTCTAGAATATGTGTATGTTAAGTTGATTGTATATGTAGTAATTATACATAATTATGTTATGTAGGTGAAGGAATTGGGAAGGATTAACATGTGAATACTTGTGATCGGATTATTGCTAAAGATAGGGTTTCCTACTCAGTACATTTATATGTTGATTGATTTTGGTTGTTGTTGATGATGATTGTTGATGACGACAATGATGATGATGATGATGATTATGTTTATGATTGTGACTGTGATTGGTTCTATATTGGTGGTCCGTTGCAGGAGAAGTTTCCACACCCCGAGTTCGCCTCTCGTAGCTCCCGTCACGAGGGGGATGTGCACATTAATGATCCGGGAACTCTCGTTGCAATGAGAAGGAATTTTGATGTCCAGTACTGTGGTCTGGCATCGGTAGAAGATACGACGTTCAGATTTGCAATCTGACTCTAGCATAGGTTACCGTTTCTACGTGAACTTGGTTACTGGAGTTTGGAGATGATAATGTTCTACTGATTTGATTGTACTTCTACTTGTTTTGGTACGGATGGATGTATGAATGTGCTGATCCCTTTTTTGTTGTGTGTAACTGTGATGATCCATTAGGGGATGGGGAGGAGGTTGTTTATCAGGCGTTGTTCATGGATAATTGGGATAGCTGGGATGCGACGAGTCCATGGGTAATTGGGATAGCAGGCGATTGTCCATTTGATATATACTACCTTGGGCAACCAAGATGGTAGCACTTCCTTTTGCTAAGGAAGGCCTTGGTAAGGCTCTTTGGTAGATGGGGGTGTTACAGGGATGGTTTGGGAAGGAAATATATTGGAAACTGAGGCTTGGTTGTTGGCTAAATTGGAGTCAATTTGAGCAAGTTGAGTTTCCAAGTTGGTTAATCTAACATTGTTCGTCTTTATATCAGTTCTAGCCTCTTGCCTATCTCTTCTAGACTCCTCCCTATCTTTTTATTGGTTTTCAAGAAGGGTTTGCAAGATGTCACTAAAATTTCCTTGAGAATATGAATACCCTTGATTGGAATTTTTCTTTTGGGTGTTTTGGAAATTTGAGTTGTTTGACCTTTGGTTGTTTTTATAAGTGTTCCTCTTATTTGAGTTTGTGTTCCCTTGGTTGTTTCCAACTCATCTAAAATTTGGGTGGTCTTTGGTGCCAAGTTTATAGAAATTTGAGTGAGGGTCATGGTTATAGTAGTTGTGTGATTAAGGGTTTCTAGAATTGTAGTTTCCAAGTCCCACGGCATTTGCCGCCTCTACTTCCTCCCAAATAGGACAAGAGTCAGTGGCGTGATTGTCACCACAAAACCAGCATTAGAGGTTACTTCTTGAAGAACTTGCATTACCCCCTTGTTCTTTGTTCATGAGGCAAACCATCATCTCTTTCAATTGGCTAACATCTTTTTCAAGTTTGGGGTTCGAAGATGAAGATGAAAAATTTAATGTAAATGCCTGCTTTACCTCTTGCTCACTATTCCTTACATAGTGCTTTGGGCTAGCCGCCAACCTCTCAATCCTCATGGTCCTCTTCAATGGAGACGTTCTCAATCCCTCCCTCTGTTGCGGCGCTTATCATTCTTTGGTCATTTTGGGAAAGACCATTACCAAAGTTCATTAACCAATCGTCGTCTCTAAAACCATGGTATGGGCACTTGGCTACTAGCTTCTTAAATGTAACAACCCGAAAAGTACCCAATTTTTCTAGTAAAATATCTTACGGATACTTTTCAGCAAACTTAAGTTTTAAAATAGAATTTATTGTTTCAAGTTGAATTTTGAATTTCCGAGTTCGTATTTAGAATTTCTGTGAGATTCCATGAGAATTCCGTTTTAAAGTCAACTTTGACTTTCGTTGACTTTTTCCGACTCGCCTTGTAATTTTGAAGACCGAAATTTTATTTAAAAAAATAATATTTTTAATTTATTTTTATTAAGATTTATTTGAATTTAAGATAATTTAATATAATTATTTTGAATTTATTCGGAATTAAAGAATAACTTTTACGGTTTTAACCCGAACGTCATTTAACTATTTCCGAGTCATCTTAAATCCCGAAACAAACCCGAAACTCGACTTTGGCATGAGTCACACGCCCATGTCACCTTTTTCCACTCACTTTAGATATTTTAAATTAATATGATTAAACTAATAATAATATCTAAGATATTTATAACTTTATCGATCCGTCAGTTTAAATCACGCAAATCGCTCAAAATCAGACCCGTTTTCTCACCATTTCACACGGCTCTCACCCTCTCATAGGACTAGATATTTTCTTTCTTTTCATTACAATAACATAATATCTAGATATTTGGTTTAAATTAACTTAATATATAATTATATCTAAACAATTACCATAATATAATTATAAAACCCGAGTCAATCCCGTAACAACAATTTCAAAACCCGACTCCATAATTCCTCTATATTTACACGGCACTCCTCCACTCTAATTCACTACTTATCTTTTCATTTTACACTAAATCAACTTAATACCTTTTTAATACTTTCTTTAATATAATCAAAATCGTTCTTGGTGTTCTTCATCGTTCTTCATCGTTCTTCGTCGTTCTTGAGCAAAATCATCATAAAACCTTCATTTCTTATTCACATCCGTCCTAACTTATATTTCTAGAATCTCCTCTTCGCTCTCCATCTTCAAGTACGGTTTATTTTCAATTCCGACAAAATCGTTTTCAACACTTTAATTATGGAAAATCAAGTTTTAATTCTAACAATATTATTCTTGTGATTTCTTATAAGGGAAGATTTTGAAGACGAGTTTGGTGACTCGTATATTTTAGGAGAAGATTTGAAGACGGGTTTCTTATTTTATACTTCTTATTTTGGTGCTAATTGATTTTTCTAGCTAAGGTAACGATTCCGAGTTACTCGACGATTTAATGTTACATAGCTTTTGTTGCTTTTGTTTCTGGTTCATCTTTCGTTTTTGTTCATGTTATTATGATTTATGGATTTTTACTAGTAACATGATAAGTGGTTATGATTTTCATGTTGTATGGTATTTTTAATATGTTGGTGTTCTTGACAAATTAGGATGATTTATTTATAACCATGATTTTTGTATGAATGATGGTTGAATTGGTTGTTAAAATGGATGTTTGATTTTTAGAACATTTTAGAAATAAAGTGGGAGTTGTTGTTAGGGTGGCCGTGTAAAGTGGCTGGCAAAACCGACCCAAACCAGGCCGGTTCAGGCCGGTTCAGGCCCGGTCCAGGTCCGGTCTGGGCTGGTCCGTGAGTGGGCTAGTGGGTTGGGTCGATACTTGATTGTTTTGTTGTTGTTTGGACGGGTTTTAAATATGTTAAGCATGCGGGAAATATTAGGAAACGGTTTTTAGTAAAGTCGATAAAAATAGCCAAAACAGCCCAAATCAGCCGTGGGCCCAGTCCAGGCCCATGTTAGGTCCGGCCCAAAATCAGCCCAAGAGTCACCTTGTTGGACTTGTGACGGTTTTTGAGTTATTGCTATTTTATCGTGTTTTGTAAATATTTAGCAAGTGGGAAATGTTAATAAGTAAAATATTTAATTAAAAGGTTTTTTTCATAAAAATTAGTATTTCTCACGTGTTAGAAATTATAATACGAGATCGTAGTTTAATTTGATATACTTTAAGTCAAGCGGGTTTTTAGTATCATTTAATAATTCACATGTTAGAAGTTTTAATAAAATAACATGTACTGAATATGATGATTTTTATGTTCAAGTCTATATGGTAAAGACTCTGTTTCTAGCCGGTTTGATCAAACGGTTTTGGTCAAACTAAGATCTAGTCAGCCCCGTTTTGACTGATGACCCGTCGCGGGACTCGGGTCGGGGATTTGTCTTCAAGTAAGGTTTTATTTAATTATTGAATTAGCCTTAGTAGATATGAGGCGATATGATATTTGACTATGATTTATATGCAATTAGTCACATGATAGGATGTTTTTCCCGTGACTGTTTAATTATATGGTTGGTGTCGTGTTGACTAAGTACCCATAGAGAATTATGAGTATATGGCGTCTTGACCATTCTAATTCTAAATGAGTAGCTTGGACCATGACATTGATAGTCCTTACTATCTTTAACGAGTATATAGTTCACAGCTTGATAGCTTTT
>JAIUZE010066873.1:0-20878 GCA_022085475.1 Heliosperma pusillum
TATTGATTTTTAACCATTAAAAATCACTATCAACATTTAAATCGCATTTAAATTCAAACTAATTAACTAAACTGATTTAGAACTCAAAACTAGTCACTACTAATTTTGTTGGTCATTAATTAGATCGATTTGATTTCATTTGCTAAATATTACGGTTTTAATCATAACAATTATGAAATCCAAAAATATAAACATCATAAAATTTGAAACCAAAAATTTTGTACATTTTGGAACAATTCCAGGAACTATAAAAATAAAAAATATTTGCTCAAAAAATTTAAATTAATTTTATGAACAAATAGCTTTGTATTTAATGGTTTTATCAAATAAAAACATTAGATATAGTAAAACAGTGAAACAAATTATGAAATTTCACCAAGAGTATCAAAATCAGAATGTAAAATGTAAAAAAAAATTTCAAGACCAGAAATGGACGTTTCAATTTTATGAACATTATAATCTCATATTATCAACTTTTATCGTATAAAAATCAATGAACATGCAATACATAAGTAAAATTCACGAAATTTTACATACAATATGTAAGAAATGCATGTGAGATCATATTAAATTTTCATGGCCAGAATCAACATGCAACTATTTTTAGTTAACTTTTAACTCATAAAATGCATGTTAACTCGGTTTAAACGCCAAAAATCAAAATAAATAGCAAATTAATCCCTAAAATCACGAAATTATACCACAAACATTTTGAGGTCAGTAGGTATACATGCACCAAAACATTTCGTCAGAATCGTATTTTAACTCAAAATCTTTGATTTATTAGTTATCTTATAAACTTTAAGAAAAACTGTCCAAAATGACCATCAGCTACACTACTTCTGATACCAATTGCAAGTGCAATAGACCTTTAATTAGACTCCTCTAATTATTTACTAAAATTAGCTTATTTAATTTAGTTTATAATGATCTATGTAACATGCATGCAAAAATAAAGACATTTATATAAAAGAAGAAATTTCCTCACATTGATATGGAAATTATATGGGCACAACAAGAACTCCTTCTTGTTGTTCTTGAGCTATAAATATGGATGAACACATGAAATCTCCAAACTAGAAGACCTCCTTCAAGTTGCACCAAGATTAACCCAAATAATCTACCCTTATTATTAACTAGATAATAAGATAGATATAATACTACTAATATTATGACTATATTACTACACTAGTAATGCTTAGTAAATATTAGTATATGAGAGTTTTAGTGAGAAGAAGAGTTTTTAGAGAGAAGTTAAACAAATTGAACAAAAATGAAGTAAGTATAAAATGAACACAAAATGTTCATAATATAGGCCATTTGGCCGGATGTCATAGTCCAAATATGGACTATTATTTTGCTCAATTTTGTCACATGCATTAGAGTGGAGTGTTGTAGTATATATGATGATTATTCTTACTTGTAATGTCACTTTCATAAGTAATTAAATAGTAAAAACAAGAACTAAAATCATCACCTTTGAACTACAACATAACCGGCCCATTTTGGCCTAGTTGGATCCATTTTGAATTTTGATATTTGTCTCACAAATACTTATTGATCATATGGTTAATTATCTTGTATAATTAAGTGTTAATTTGATCATATAACAATTATATGACTCAATTAAATAAATAATATGTACTTAACATTTTAAGTAATATTTTACCATTATATCAATATATAATGGGTCCCACAATGCTTAGTTAATTTATTTTACAACTCCTTGTAAATATAATTAACTAATTACCTCTATCTCAAAACCTCAACTAATTTAGTAATTTAACGATTAATTACTAAGTTAAATCTTATTTAATCGTATTAAAATAAGATATAATTTATTAGTCAATTATCGCATAATTGAAAAATAAGTTAATCGAATTTGAGTTCTTAACTCAATTTCTAATAATTAACTCTCGTACATATCGAATATATGTAATGTACTAATTAACTGTATCGTATACAAATAATTAGTTACTATTTGGATTTCATCCTTTAGGTGTGACCGAAAGGGATCAGTTGATCACCGCCGTCAAACGACAATAACGTCAAACTCTAGTTAGCCAACCGTTATTGATTTACGTTAATCAACTGACTAATCATATATATAGTCAATAATTATCCCAATTATATTCCATAATAAGATTTATTATGTGGCGCACTATTGTGGAGGACACCTACTCCAACAGCTCCACCATGCTATGACCGTCTTTGTACTCATGTCTCATTAGTCGTCTATCTAGAGAGGCTTTGTTGAGATACGTTTTGCGTTCGTACATGGACTCCATTCTATTCCAGAGTGTATTAGCCACCGTATTGCTGGCTACTTTCGGTTTAATGTTTTCCACGCATCTTTCATTTTATCATCAGGTTTCGTCGAAGATTCGGCGACATGGTGCATATCTTTACAATAAAGAATATCCTCCATTCTTGGCTTCCAAATTAGATAATTGGTCGCCGTTAATTTTATCATACCACCAATGGTGGCGGTATCCTCTACTTTGAAAGATTACATAAAGTATACCGCGAATTATCAGAGCTTTGATACCACTCTTTTGGGTAACAGGCGTAATATTGAGAGGAAGCGTGGACCTATTACCCTCTTAAGGGAGTGTAATTATAAAAGGGGCTAGACGATAATAAAATTACTTCAACGAAATAGAGAACAATGTGTAGATACCTCGTTTCTACACCTTCCGCCAACCACTCAGTGATAATTGGGTGCATGTTTGGTATGCGGAACGATTTATGACAATTCGTGAGTTTATCGTCAAGTGATAGCTCAAACACTTGTGTCTACCCCTTGGTCGTCATCTACGCACCGGTACAGTTGTTTTGAGAGTCATTAGAGTTCATTTGGAGTACAGGTCGAAAACCGCTTCATTTTCTAGAAAGCGATTTAAAACTCCGATTCGGAACGCGCAGAATATTCTGGATATTTTATTAATATTTAAAATTCTATCCTTTTTAATAAAATATTATCTCGTATCTTTTTTCAAAGGGAAGCATAGATCAACCACAATTTCGTAATAGAAACGTGGGAATCTTCCTTACGCAGAAGAAAACCTCTGGGGAATGACGCACCAGGACTACGCCTCATCGAAGGATCGCACTTCCTGTTGCGCCTCTTCCCCACTTTGTTTTCTCCGTTTTCAAATAATTTTGTATTGTTCCAAACTCTTCTTATTTCTGGCTATAAAAGGAGAGCTCCGTTCTCACTTTTAAGGCACGCGAGTATTCTGCCCCTTCTTCTCTATTTGCATTTTAGACCTTGCTCTAAGCTATCGACATCTAAGTGCTTGATGAATCGACCACGTAAGCTCATATCCTTCTGGGTACCCGTCACAATTGCATTGACCGACCCATTTGACCACTACACAATCAATCAATCAATTTTAGTCCTTTAACAAGGGCACTTTCTGCATACATTCGAGTCGAGCTATCTCTAAAACGTTAACTTAGTTAATATCTCATTTCGTCAACATGTATGTCTGAGGGTGTAAATCCCGTCTTTTTATTGTATTTATTTATTATTCGTTTTATTAATGTAAGATCCATGTCAGAAATAGATTCAAAATCGTTTTCAAATCAAAACCATTTTCATAAAACCTTTTCATTAGTGATCAGACGTCGAGAAGAAACGCAGAAGCATCTGCGCCTCTTCGAAGAGTCGCAGCACCTGTTGCGCCTCTTCCAGAGGCTGTCTGCTCCTGCTCTTCTTCTTCTTCTTCTTCTTCTTCTTCTTCTTTTTCTTCTTCCGGTTTCTACGTCTTTATGTTCCTTTTCTTATTTTCTCTTTTCTTCGTACATAAATCATATTTTAATTTTTCACATGTAAAACGTTTTGTTCTTGGCTTAGATCCCTAATAATTTAATATTAGCGGGTTTTCGTCTAGTAGTCAAATTTCGGTTTTAGAGATTCGATTTGTTCATATCAAGTCTCTGGATTCATTGTTGATATAAATTGTAGTAATTAATATGTTAAGCCACTTTTATTCGAGTCATAGGTCAATAATCCATCGTAAATATACAAAATAACATTTACTGCTCGGGATTCTGACTTCACAGTCAGAATTCAACTCAAGAACGAACGCAACAAGTGATGCGCCTCTTCCAGAGGACGCAGATGTTGTTGCGCCTGTTCTGGGTTGCATTAGGTCCCTGAACTTCTGTTTTTGCCTTAACGTAGCTTCAATTATGTAATTAATTAACTATTAATCCTATTATCGCTCCTAATCTGTCTTTTAGATTTCAAGCCTGTTGCTTTTCTTCAAACCTCCGTTTTAAGGTATATTTCTGACGTGGATCCCTTAATCCGTTGTAATCTCATTTAGCCATTGTAATTTTATGATTTCTTTGTATGATTTCGTTTACCTTTCATATGTAATTAATCCGAAATTCCCAATTTCGACACTATTGAGTGCTAATTACATGTTCACCGACATAGTCTAATTAACACGATAGGATTAAAACGTTGGATGTTGCATTGCATGCATATAATCGATTACATATCAAATACGATTGATTTCCCTAATCATTAGTAGAAGCCGCTATCGAGGCGGGCGAGACTAGATGTTCGATTAAAGAGCTTCCTAATACATACCCTCACCCCTTACTCGGGATCTCTATGAACATCTGTGAACATCTATGTTCTTTGACATACACGAGAGTCATTCTAGACATAGAATGCTAAGGGTAACGAGTTCTTAGTATTCATCTCATCACTTTATGTCTTGACATTGCATAACGTATTCGAACGGTTCCAATTTTCCATAAACATTGGTGTCGACTCCACAAACGCGTATTTCTACGCTTGTCCATCCAAGTACGCCCCTCCGTGGTTTCCTGTGTACCACAGTTCGACAAGGATCACCAATCTGTGTATCACAGTTTGGCGACTCCGTTCGGGATTATACATTTACGTGTTACCCAGGGTGAAACTTGAACAAGGTTAAGTAATAGTTCGTACGAGACACTTGTCGATTTTCCTTACTCGACCTTGTTAGGTCGTTTTATTCGGCCTTCCTAGGCTCAACCCAATCTTTTTCGACCTATCTTCCTGTCCGAACGGTCCAAATTCTTATCTGGGCCTAAGGATGGATAGCGATTGACATCAACCATACCGCGGTACATACTCACGTTAGTATCAAGAGCTTTCACTGCTCGAGTAATTGGACTAGGAACCGACCTTACTCATGTTTGGCACGGACCTCTCCACAGACCCGGGTATAATTGCTTGGTATGGCAACCCACCCTTTAAACTAAAACATTTTAAAAGCACTCGGCATACCGTTATAATGCTTGTATAAATGTGTATAACCTATACGTGATCACCATTTTATAAATAAAACCATGACGAACTTTTTCAAAATAAAATCCTTTTCAAAACGGTAAACCATTTTTAAAGGTGGCCTGAAGTACCACAAAATGAGTCGAAACTCTGCCCAAATGTCCAGTCAAAATCGTCTTTTCTCCACTTCGAGTCATCACTCCTACAACCACACTACGGTTTCTTACGACAAACATTTCAAATCTCGTCATTTTCAAAACTTACTTAGCACAGTGGTACACTCTCACTTCACAAGTTGAGTCATTCTCCACTTCAAGTCGACACTCCTACAAACACACTACGATTGTCTAGGACCATCATTTCAAAACTAGTCATTTTGAAAACGCACTTAAGGAATGTGGCACACTCCCACTTCACAAGTCGAGTCCTTTTCAGTAAGTGTGCTAAAATGGTCGATCGTGTTTTGAACCATCTTCGGTCTCTTACCACATTTTCTAGGATGTCGGGAACTAGTCAAGCAAGTGTTCATCAACCCGAGCAAAACCTGAATGGTGATGATCTAATCCTAGATGCGCTCATCCATCTCCAAACAAGTCAGGACCAAGCTTATGCTCTCCTCAATGCCATTGAAGGCCGAATTGTTGCTATAGAAACTAGGCTTCCCCCTGCAGACAGTCCTGATGCTAGGGTACATGATAACATTCCACCCATTGTGGGACAACCAGAAGTCAATCCCGCACCAGTTCTCATTAAAACTAATGTACCTCAAGCGGCAAATATGAAGCCGTAAGTACTCAATTGCCAACCAACTTCAACATAAGTGACATCCCAAAGTTCAAGGGACACAAGAACCCTTTGAATCACATTCGTGCCTTCAAGGATTACATAAGGATCTTTCCTTCATCTCTCGACACTATTCCTAAGCAGTGGTTCTATTGTCTGGAACATAAGAAATTTGCAACCTGGGATGATGCCGCAATCGAGTTTGCCAAGCAATACGCAGACAATGCTGAAATTCAAGTCAATATGCGTACTCTTGAGGTTCTTAGCCAAAATGAGAAAGATGGTTTCACCGACTTCCTAAGTAGGTGGTGAAAGACTAGCACACAACTTGTTGAAAATCCACATGAAGCTACTCTTATAGAAAATTTCGTGGACAATTTGAGAGCCGTTTATGCAAACCACCGGAGATACCAGAACATAAAGTCTTTCAAAGACTTAATTGTGCTAGGAACAAGAATTGAAGACGACATCTGAAAGGGGTTCAGATGTCTTTACTATGTTAGTATTTGTTAATAAATAGGATCATCCTAATTCTTTTTTAGTTGCCAAAAACAGAAAGAAAAAGAGCACATGTACTTTTTATTAGTGACTTGTTCTACTTTTTACCCTTAGCTAGTAGAATAAACTTTTAGGTCGTATCTCTGTAGTATAGATCACTCGACCTCTTAGAATAAGCCTTAACATGGGCGTTCATTTATGACCTTTTCCATATCTTGTGGTGTGAAATTTTCTTAAACGTCGTGTCTCTAGGTGACCTCTAGGTTTGGAGACTCTATTTTTCTACCTGATTCGTCAATTCCTATATTTCAGATGACCACCATATAAAGACAAATTACATACTATGCCAAATAATTTAATACCCTTACCATGGGTGCTAGCAAACTAGCTCACCCGAGGGTCAAACCAAATTTTTATTGCAATCGTGCCTAAAACTTCAAATCAAAAACAGTCCACCGACTTCAAATCACAAAAAGTCCAACGACGACTTCAAATCAAAAACAGTCCAACGACTTCAAATCAAAAACAGTCCAACGACTTCAAATTAGAATAGTTTTGGTCAGAAGCACATTCAATTTTTCAAGTTATTTAAACAATTAATATAGAGTAAAGAAGTGAGCACTACTAAATTCCACGTACAGAAATTATGATATTTTGTACTACAAAGATTATATGTACTTTTTTGTTCAAGTAAATTTTATTTTTCTATTATTATTTGAGAGGGTTTTTAACAAAGAAAAACAAATGACTGAGAGAGATAAAATATCATGAACTGCAGTTCGTTATAAGAAAGTCATGTTGTTGCAAACGACAATATAAGTATAAAAGTTACTTCAATCACGTTGTTGTCATAGGCAATATGATTTTAACCTACGTTGATGCTAGATGTTGCATGACAACCTTCTTAGAGTTTAACAACTAATATCTTCAAATAAAAAAAGTAATTGTCCACTATAAAAGATGATAATTATTGGTGGGCTTATGTTTTACTGCGTCTAAAAGTGATTAAGCTCATTAAAAAACTCTATAAAAGTTTATTGTAGGTCATTCATGATAGTTGTAGAAAGATGGTGTTTAAAAGTTGGCGTTAAATATATGCACCTTGAGATAGAGGAATCTTCAATATAAGGGATCTTCTGCATTGGAATCAAGCTCTGCTAATAGAATGGGTCTGGAAGCTGTCAAATTCAGATGATAGATTATGGGCTAAATAGCATAGAATTCACATTTTTAAACATAAAGGTATTTGGTCTGTTGTTAAAAATCATTTCTCCGCTAGTTTCAAGGGAATTTTAGCTGCTAGAGATGGATTTATTGCAAAATCAGGTTTTGTCCATGTTGCAAAAGGGCTATTGAATTCTTGGATTGCTGGTCATATACTTCAAACTAGTAACATCTATGATTTTCTAAGAGTTTCCATTATTTAGGAATCTTTGTTTAAAGACATTATTCATATTTTAATAGTGTCTAGTTACAAGATTATTTCTTCTCTTGCTATTCCGCTGCTTGTTACTGTTGACAAACTGCAGGCTACATGTACTCAGTTAACCAACAGGTTCTCTCTTTGTGAAGTTAGAGAGGAGGATCATTTGCATATGTTTTTAGCTGCTCTTATTCCACGAGACTTTGGTCTGCTCTGCTTAAGTGGATGCATATCCGATGTCTTAAAGAGGAGCTGGAATGGATCAATGCAACATAAAGTTTGAAAAATTGGAAATCTGTTGGGTTCAAAACTAAAATTGTTGCAGCTGTTTATGGCCTATAGACATAGAGAATAGCTAGAATTTTTAGTCATAAGAAACTTTCTGTTTCTACTATTCTTTCTAGCATTCAATTCAGTGTTGTTGTTAGGATGCGCGTGCTTATAAAGCATCCTCGTGCTAGATGATTTCAATAGTTAGATTTCTTAGTTCTTGTACTCTAGTGTGATAGCTATGCAAAATTGTAATCCCTTTCTTTTGAAATGAAATAAATATTTTTCAAAAAAGTTTGATATAGCTTTTAGTTTACCACCTTGTGATCAGACAAGAGCTAATTATACCATTTAATTATTAATTTCGACACTAACGACAAAACTACTCGTGAATTGAGCGCCAAATAAAATCAATAGCTGAAACCGTCGCTAATTTAGCTAATAGTGGATCATCAGTAGCTACGTGTTTAATTTAGAAACTAGGTTATAGACCAATTATATAACTAGTCTCTAATATGGCTACCAAATTATATCGGAAGCTTGAAATTCCAATTTAACTATTAGTGACTAGCCAATAACTAACTACAACATGTAGTTATTAATTTAGAGACTATTGATATAATTAATCTCTTGTTAAATTAGTAGTTGAAGTTGTCACTCATTTAACAACTAGTGATTAGTCAATAGTTACCTATACCATTTGATGGCTAATTCTAAAACAAGCAGTATAACCGTATAAGTAGTCTTTCATTTTATGACCAAATTTATCGACTGTTTGAATTTGTCGCTATTAAGCTACTAGTAATTAGCTAGCTGCTAACTATGCCATTCAACGAGTTTATAAACTATTCACAATCTTAGTTGAATTTAGTTCAAACATCATCTTTACATATCGAAAAAACGAGTATCTATTAAATCCAATACAAATGCTACTTCAAACCCCTCTTTTGATTCCTCATCATATCTTTTTAGGGTTATCCTAGTGGAAAGGTTTAGGATTAAGCATCCATTTCAATTAATTGGGAAGACAGCTGGATTCCTTTTTTATGGAATTATATGGCAATGTTACTGGTGTTACGAGGTAACATTGAAGAGACTCTATTGGTCAATTCGAGACAGGTTTTCTACTGCTCAAGTTCTTTGGGTAATTAATTCTCAAGATTTGTCATTGTTTTTGAATGACGATTGCGTTTTGACAACCCTTTTCCCGGGTCTATTTCTTTCTTCCTTAGTAGACAAATGGTTGCTCGCCAGTTTAGCCCAGGAGAGATCTATCCAAGTTTGTGTCTACTTTGAAGAAGGTTTGGACCTAGAATCTTTTTTAGCCACAAATTCATTAGAATTAGTTCTCAAAAGTATAGCATTTAGATATCTTTCTAAGCCTAATTTTTATGCTTTTGGTTGTAAGTCTTCGCTCATAGCGTACTTTAATTATTTATCATTTTTAATATGGTTGTTTGTGTTAGTTATGCCAAGTGTTGTCATGGCTATTACAACATCTTGAATTCAGTTCGTACATTTGTTATAGCACTACTTTCAACTTCGTGTTGTAATTTGTTAGTATATTTGTATCTTGTAGTCATCTTCTATAATCATTGTAGTGTTAGTCTGTTGTTTCTTTTTAGAAATTTTTTTGTGCACAATTGCGGAGTTTATTTCCGCAACACTTTAACACTTTACCAGCACTGCAAGCTCAAACAACTCTAGTTTAGACTTGGTGGTTGAAAATGGCTTGCAAATGTGGATTTTATTTTCCTTACCACGGATATTTGTTATTAATCACCTCTCTTTGCTAATTTGCTCATGGATTTTGATATCTAGCTTGATACCTCATATGTCATGCCATTTAATTTTGGTGTATGCTCTTTTAATGGGTGTGCATATCTTGCTCGATGTGTTTAAGTTTGTTAAATTACGAATATTTCCTTTTAGAATACTAGAGGTACTAAAAGAAAAAACTTTTTTTAAGAAATTAATTTCTTTTGTTATGCAAATGTAATTAGAATTTTCGATATATGTCATACTAAATCAGTTAACAAGCCTAAACCACTTTCGATAGCCAATTTGGGATTTAATCAGTGTGATTTTATTCCAAGTGTTGGTTTATCGGGTGGTATATGATATGGTTACTTTGGAAAGAATCGAACTTCATGAATTTTTCGATATCTGTCATTTGTAAGTCTAAAAGATTCCTTGCTTGTGAAGTACGTGACTTAACAATCAATGTGAATTTTTGCCTTTTTTTTGTTTATGCTCCGGCACAACCGGCTGATAAGTTAGAATTTTGGAGTGAGTTTCAAAATTTTGTCTGCGATCTTGATTTGCCTTTGTTATTATTAGGAGACCTTAGTGAAATCAAGAGTCCTAGTGAAAAAGAAGGGGGTGAAAAGGTTACTAATGCACGTTATTTAAGATTGATTAATTTTCGAAGTAATAGGAATTCCATAGATCTTCCTTTTCCTGGTAATTTGTTTACCTAGCGAAAACCGAAAAGTGGACCTGAAAATGTTTTTGAGATCCTTGATAGGGCCTTAGCCTCTCCTACTTGGCTTAGTCTCTATCCAAACATGCAAATTGTGCATCATGCATTCACTAGCTCAGACCATTGTCCTATCTCCGTGAAATTTCATGAGAAAACTTTTACAAAAGCTCCTCCTTTTCGGTTTGAACTAATGTGGACTCTCCGTAAGGATTTTAGTAACCTAGTCAAGACTTGTTGGCAATACCAATTCCAAGGGTCATTTATGTTTTGTCTTTCTCTGAAATGCAAATTCCTAAAACAAAAGGCAAAGAAATGGAATCAATCAACTTTTGAAACATTTCTACGCAACTTTCAGTTGTTGAGAAAAAATTAGGGAACATTCAAAAGTAATTAGGTTCATCTCGTATAGCTGAGCTAGAAGTAGCATAATTGAAATGGTTAAAAAAGCGTGATTCTCTCCTTAACTATAAACAAGTCTATTGAAAAAAAAAAACTAGTATTAACAAAGCTAACTTTGGAGACAATAATACCTAGTATTTTCATAATTATGCCACTATTAAACGTAACAAAAATGGCATTAAGCAGTTTTTCTAATAAAAATGAGGTATGTATTACGATCAATAAATTATACTACAAGAAATATCTAATGTGTTTAAACTTAGATTTACAAAGAATCAACTCTGTAAATTTGAGGGAAATGAGGATTTTAAGTCTATTTCTGGATTAATAAAAAATGAAGATATATTTTTTCTTACGAGCGATATTACTAAGGAAGAAATAATAAAAAAATTGTTTTTAATTTAGCTTCAAATAAGAGTACTGGTCCCAACGAATTTCCAGTAGAATTTTTCAAAAAATTGGAAATTTGTGAAAAAATTTGTAACTAAAGCAGTTTTAACTTTTTTTTTCATTCAGGTAAGTTACTTAAAGAAATCAATCTTACCTTCATAGCGTTAATTCCCAAAATTGATAACCCTCAATCAGCCAATCATTTTCGTTTTATTAGCCTTTGTTCAACAATTTATAATGTAATTTCCAAAATATTAGCAAATCGTCTTCGAAGTGTCTTACATAAGGTTATACACCCATTTCAGGGCGCTTTTATACCTAATTGATTTATTCAAGATAATATCGTTTTAGCTCATAAAATTTTAAACTCATTGAAGCGTAAAAAAAAAGGCAAAGGAGGATGGATTGCAATTAAGCTTGATATGGAGAAAGCCTATGACCGACTAGAATGGAACTCTTTATAGAAAACTTTTAAGCAAATGGCTTTTAATACTACTTGGTTTTGTTGGATTATGAATGTATTAGGGACTGTTTCGTTTTCAATTTTGGGCAATTGAATCACAGGTAACATATTTGAACCCACTAGAGGTATTCGACAAGAAGACCCTCTTAGCTTTCACCCTACATTTTTATTATGTGCGCTGAAGTTTTAGCATGATCTCTACAAAAAAAACAGTGATATGATTTCTAGTGAAATTGGTATTAGAATTGGAGCTGGGATGGCGAAAATCCCATTCCTTACTTTCGCTGATGAAACTATCATTTTCGCTAATGCCACTAATCCTAGTTGTAGAACTATTAAGTCTATTCTAGACAAATTTTGCATGATATCAAGACAGTTTATAGATTTTGACAAATCAACATTTCAATGTACTAGAAATACTGATCGAAGACTTCGTGAGTCTTTCAGAGCAATCCTGGGTATGAAAGAAGAAGCTCATTTGAGTAAGTATTTAGAATGCCCTTTATTGACAGTAGAGTTACTAAAAATACTTTTGAAAGTATCATTGAATCTTCTTGTAATCAATTATCGAAATGGAAAGCGAATTCCTTATCACAAGCAGGTGGACTTGTTCTTGTTAATGTTGGAGTAAGTGTCCTCCACAATAGTGCATTTATATAATATATCTCATTTGGAATATACGTGACATGTTTAGTATATTTTGATACTTCACGTCAGTTGATTAACGTAAATCGGTAACGCTCAGCTGACTAGAGTTAGACGTTATTGTCGTATGACGGCGGTGATCAATTGATCCCTTTAGGTCACACCTATAGGATGAGATCCAGATAGAATACTAATTATTTGTATATGATACAGTTTAATTAGGGCATTACATATATTTGATATGTACGTTTAGTTACGAGAGTTATTTATTGGTAATTGAGTTAGGAACTCATTCCACTTAAGTTTATTAGTCAATTATACGATAACTGACTGAATAAATTTTACGTCTACGATTAAATAAGATTTAAAATTTAGTGATTAATCGTTAATTCATTAAATTAGTTGAGGTTATGCATATATTTTGAGGTAGAGGTAATTAGTTAATTATATTTACAAGGAGTTGTAAAATAAATTAACTGGGAATTATGGGACCCATTATATATTGATATAATGGTAAAATATCACTTAAAAGTTAAGTACATATTGTTTATTAATTTGAGTCATATAATTGTTATATGATCAAATTAACACTTAATTATACTTGATAATTAAGCATATGATTAATAAGTATTTGTCGGACAAATATAAAAAATCAAAATAGACCATTATAGAGCATAATGAACCGATTTTGTACACATGGAATGAAGATACATGTGTGTTATTCTTTTCTTACACACAATCAACGATGTGATAGTGACATGTCTTCCATACGTTAATCATCATAACCACCCTTATACACTACAATTATGCATGTGATTATTTTGTGCAAAAACAAGGCCTTTGTAGTGTGTGATTTCCGGCCATATGTGCTTATAAAAGAGCATTTTGGTTGTTCTTTTTACTACTAATTCATTCACTTGTTTTTGCCATACTTCTCACTAAAACCTTTTCTCTCTAAAACTCTCATAAATAATAATATTCTCTAAGTATTACTAGAGTAGTAATACAATAATATTAGTAGTATTTTTCTTTCTTATTTCTAGTTAATAATAAGCGAAGATTATTTGGGTTGATTATTGGGTGCAACAAGAAGGAGACCTTCTACTTTGGAGGTTGTTATATGGAGGATCATCCACTAATTTCATGCTCAAGAACAATAAGAAGGAGTTTTTATTGTGCCCTTATTTAACCAAAAATTTCTCATTGTAAGGAAATTTCATCTTATCTTTATATTTATGCTTTTATATTTGCATGCATGATAACTAGATCCTAAATCATTAAGTTAATGTAATTTAATGAACTAATTAGAGGATTCTAATTAGAGTTCTAGGACTTTCATGTGGTATCAGAGCTCAATTGTTACTGCATGTTGATTTTAAGCATTAAAATCGAGTTACACGATAATTTGAGTAAAATAGAAAATTTGTGTTAAAAATGGTTTGCACGAAATTTTTGATTTGCATGCATACCTACTGACCTCAAAATGGTTGTGGTCATATTTGGTGATTTTAGGGATTCATTTGCTATTTATTTTGATTTATGGCTTTTAAATCAAGTTCATATGCATTTTTTATGTTAAAAGTTCACTAAAACTAGTTGCATGTTGATTATGGCCATGAAATTTTTATATTATGTCACATGTATGTTTTAAATACTGTATGTAAAATTTCGTGACTTTTAATTAAGTTTTGCATGATTATTGGTTTTTATGAGATAAAAGTCAATAAAGTGAGATTATTATCTTCATAAATTGAAACGTTCTTTTCTGGTCTTGAAAATTTTTGGTACATTTTATAATCTGATTTTTATCATCTTGGTGAAATTTTGTAATTTGTTTCACTATTTTACTATATTTATTGGTTTTTATTTGATAAAACTGATAAATTCAAGTGTATTTGTTCATAAAATTAATTCAAATTTTTGGGCAAATATTTTTGGTTTTTGGAGTTCCTTGAAATGTGTCAGAATGTAAAAAAATTTTGGTTTCAAATTTGTTATGATTTTTATATTTTATTTTGGGTTTATTTCATACAAGTTGTGATTAAACCTCTATATTTAGCAAATATAATCAATTCAAACTAATTAAATACAAACAAAATTAGTGGGGACTAATTTTGAGTTCTAAATAAGTTTAGATAAATAGTTTGAGCTTAAATACGATTTAAGTGTTGTTTATTGATTTTTAATGGTTAAAAAATCGATAAAATCCATCAAACCGAGCTAGAATAAGCATGATAAGTGTTAAGGGCGATTTTGGCATGATTTTTTACAACATTTTATTTATGTTGTTATTGTTGAATGAATGAATGTCATTTATTTAGTTTTTAATGCAAGTTGTACCTAGTATGGCCTAGATTATGTTAATCGGTATTACCTGTAATGTAGGGGAATACCGATTCGGTTGTAATTTTAATTGCAATCTCGTATCGCCCGTTTGTAATAATTTAATTTCTTTTTCAGATCAAAAGTATAATATGAATTTTATTTGTATCCTTTTGTAATTCATTATTATGAAGACGGAGATTCCCGAAGTCGGTGTTCGAAAAGACGGTGCATTTTTGAAGGTTCCATGAAGAGGCTAGGTAAGGGGCCAAGGAGTTGGTTTCCGATTTTTTAATCCTCTAGTTAATCAGATTAGCTAGGTGGCCAAACTAGGATTTATTATTAGCTTGCTTTAAGTTTTCCGCTCATGCCAAAATCGTCAACATGCATTTTTATTTCTCGATTGTCAATTCAACGTTATTCAAGATTCACCGATTTAGTTTATTTATAGGGAATTAATAACTAAATTGACAAGACCTCTCACATAACTTAAAAGAAAATTGAGATTTAGCCTTACCAATTGAAGCACCTATGAACTCCGTGTTCATTAGGGCAACCACAACGTGGACCCTTTTTTACCTCGGGTAAGTAGGGTGATGCGATCACACGCCTGTATTGGGTTGGACTCAACGGGATAAACTTTATCCCGGGACTAGGAGATGAATTTGGTAGAAATCCGTCGACCGAGAGTTCTAGGGGTAGAATTAGTCAAAATGTTAACTTACCGTTTATTACATAAAAGTGGCACAACATGTTCATTTTTATCTAAAATGCGGGTCTCGGAATCACTTATATAATTTCGTGAGTGGTCATTATATGAGTGACTTGTTTAAAATTGTTTCACAAGTAAATTATATATATGCAATGAATGTTTATTTTCCGTTGATATTTATATTATTCGCGCAATGACAAATATTTTATCCTTCTACAAACTTGTAAATCCGTTCATTCGTGGAAAGGAGTTTCCATTAATTATACTGTAACATTTTTTTATTGTGATTTAAATCTCCGTTTAGACCACCATAGCTAAAGACAAAATTAATTTTATCTTTTGATCCTCATATTCACCATTGCAAATGTCTCTTATGAAGAGTATATGAATAAGTCACACTTAGTGAAAAACGTTTTGATTTTGTTTTAGTGACGTCTTCTTATTACAATGATGCATCAATCTTTTGCTCCAAAGAAAATATTTGTTATTTTTGGTATGACGTCATAATGCTTCTTATCGAGGCTTACCTCAAAAGAGGCCAAATCAATTGGGGCGACTAGGTTAATCGATTTATTTCAAATCGTGAATAACCAAATACCGTAGACACTTCATGAAAGGTTTACCCTTTTTGAAGGTAAAAGCATGAATGAAATGAAGAATAATCTTCATAATAATTCTAATCCACTTGTATAAGTAGAGATTCATGAAAGTGAGTGGGAGCTCTAAGAGGGATGTTTTATTCTTAATTGGTAGGCAAAGAGTTTTACATCAATTGAAATGCATTGATTCATTCGGAAAAACTTAGCGATTAAAGCATATCAGAATAGTATGATGGCAATTGGATCTCAAGAACCACTTTCTTGAATACGAGTCTAGAAGAGGTAGTATATTTTATATTCACCTGTGGGTTCGTAGATCCTAATTATCCTAAGTTAATTTGCAAGCTTATGAGGATGTATTAAGCAAGCACTAAAGAGTTGGAATTAGTGTGTCAATCATGTCATAAAATATTTCTCGATATCTCGAGGAATTATTTTGATATATGAAGTTTAGTGGGAGTAATGTGGCTTTCATCAGCCTTATATGTGATGACATATTGATCATTTTAGATGATGGAAGATTTATGGAGAACTAGAATACATCTCTTAGATTTCTGGATTTATGGAGATAAATTTAAAAGGATATTAGCATTAAGTCAAAATTCTTATATTGATAAGATCATTGACTAGTTCAAGGAAGTTGAACATGTGATAATTGATTCCTTTTACTTCCGCTGCGGGATCAATTATATACGCTGTGATGTATGCTCAATCCGACATTTCACATGCTTTGATCATGACAAGTCGTTTGCAATAAAATCCAAGTGAGAGTCACCTGATAGCCATAAAAAACATCCTTAAGTATTTGCGAAGGACGAAAGATATGTTCCATGTGTTTGGAGTTTAAAGTGAGTTGCGTGTAAAGGGTTACACAAACTTCAGTTTCCAAACTGATCAAAGTGATTTGAAATCACGAACTGGCTGTGTTTTATAGAAGATATATCTGTTGGAAGAGTACCAAGCAGAAAGGACTATTGGAATGGTTCCAAGTAGGAATGACATTTCAAAATATAAATATCATGTATCCGTTGGAAGTGTTCCAGGCAGTTTACCATTGCGGATTTCAGAACGGAAATGGAATACATTGCATCATTTGATGATGCATATGAAAGTAACATGGATTCGACATTATTGGAGGGACTAGGAGTAGTTCCCATAGTTGTATATCCTATCCCATTATACTGGTAAAACAGTGGGAGCTACCTTTAGGCCAAAGGGGCCTAAGTCTAGATTCAAACCTAGACACGTCATCAGAAAGTTTTTATGTAATATGTGATTACGAAGACAAAGGAAAATAGCAATCAGAAAGATGGGAAATACACAAGTATTGCTAATCCATTAGCCATGCCTTTTGCAGGCTGAAGAAGATAGTCATGTCATTTCAATGGGGATTGAAATATGTACCTGAATTGCTGGAGATTATGAGATAGGAAATTATTGATAGCGTATCAATTTTTCCAGATATTTGATAATCGCATTCATTGTTAGAGTTTCATTTAAAACTCCTTTATTTAGTTTGACTAAATTTTAATACTTTGTTTATCCGAATTGGTTGAAAGAAAGGTTGAACCCAATTCAAGTGAACAGGATGAATTTAGTGTTTTGTCCCTAGTCATTCATTTGAGGTGACGTCTCGAAGTGACTAGATTGTAAGTTGATCGATGGTTGGTTTAGTACCATGGGGTCATGGAGATGACTGGTCGTTTACATAGACAGACTGTTGAGACACTCTGTCGGGCAGTGACCATAAAAGAGTCCCTTATCAAAATTGTTGAAGCCTGGTCGTGGCGGGGATTTCTATTTTATTCCTATGAGTCGATTCTTTAGACTGGCAACCATTTACCTGAGTCGGTGTAATTTCCGATTGACTTTGGTTTTTGTCCTAGGTCGTGCCGTGAAATGAGGCCGATGCGCATCTTCTAGGTCATAGTGATCTGCATTATACAGTGTAAGATGGGTCAACAGGAATTGTCCACCCACTTTGGGTATTAACATCTTCGGGCCACTCGAGGAGTAGTAACTGGAAATGCGTGACCACGCTCAAAAGAGATCTCTAGTAGATTTTCCAGTCAGACAGTTACTCTCCCAGATCGAGAAAACCACTCTATTTATATTTTTCAATCGCAAGTGCGACCTGTAAGACACATTGCGATGAGTGGGAGGATGTGACACAAAAGAGACATGAGAATCGGTACACAACTTATCAAGACAATTGGGAGATATTGTTGGAGTAGGAGTCCTCTGCAATAGTGTTGCTACATGCACAACTTGTATCGGACAAGTGGAAGATTGTTGTAATAAGTGTCCTCCAGAATAGTGCATTTATATAATTTATCTCATTTGGAATATACGTGGCATGATTAGTATATTTTGATACTGCATGTCAGTAGATTAACGTAAATCGGTAACGCTTAACTGACTAGAGTTAGACGTTATTGTCGTATGACAGGGGTGATCAACTGATCCCTTTAGGTCACACCTATAGGATGAGACCCAAATAGAATACTAATTATTTGTATATGATACAGTTTAATTAGGGCATTACATATATTTGATATGTACGTTTAGTTACAAGAGTTATTTATTGGTAATTGAGTTAGGAACTCATTCCACTTAAGTTTATTGTAACACCCGCAAATGTACCCTATTTTTATAAGTAAAATATTTTACGGATACTTTTCAGCGAAATTTAGTTTTAATTTAGAATTTAATTTTCCGAGTCGAATTTAGAATTTCCGAGTTCGTATTTGGAATTTCCGCGAGATTTCAAGTAAAACCCGTCTTAAGTCGTCTTTGACTTTTGTTGACTTTTTTCCCTTACACATCTCATACTACTCCTAACCTATTTCATTCTCACAACTCAACATTACTTCATCACTAAGAAACCCAAATCAAAACCTAGCTTCCATAATCATCCAAGCTTAGATTCGTCATAACTCGCTCGTTTCTTGCTCAAATTCACGTAAGTTCGTCTTATTCTTCCCCTCTCATCTTCCTCTATCCGTATTGGTAATAAAATAACCGTCTTTCTCGCTTTTCAATTTATCCGTCTTTCTCAAAGGTGAATTATATTCATCTTTTGTTATCTATTGTAGGTGGAGACTTTCTAGAAATCGATTAAAGACGCGAAAAGGTAACGGTGAAGGGTTACTCGATATCATTTACGTGTTTTTATGTGTTTTCTATGTTAGTAATCGTATTTAGAACATGATTAGTAATCTTAGGAATTGTGTTGTTGATAATGGTTGTTGTTAGTTGATAATTGATATGAGAATTAATGGTTTGTGTTGATAAATGATGATTTGTTGTATGTTTAGAACAAAATGGAGTTGTCTTGACCCAAGTCATGGTTGTGAAACTCATGTCACGAGCGTGAAATAGTGGCTGACCAAATACCCTTGCGTAACAGAGAGTTTCACGGGCGTGAAATACAAGTCACGGTAGTGACTTGTGCAGTTTCACTGAACTGACCCCTTGTCGTAAAATGATCATATCTCCTTCGTTACTTGCTTGTTTTGGGCTTGTGACCTACCGTTGGAACCGTAAGAGGATAAGCTATCACCTCGACTTCGAATTTATGCATTTGCATGTCTAGAACTCTAGTTATGACAGTTTGAAGTGGACCCTTGTTTTAGTTAGTTTCCAAACTTGTTGTTTTTAGATAAGATCTATGTTTCCTATTTATTATGCTTCTTAAACTTGGTCTAATGCTTATGTATCATGTATTGATTCATGTTTATCATATTTACATTTATACAATGCCCTATTCTCATGCTTGGTGACGGTGTTTGATATGTCCCACTTTGAGTCGGTTTTTCCAAATGATACGGTTTGAGCACTATTTTGTTATGTGCTTTGTACTCTCATTCCCTTGGCTACCTCCACGTTCGTAAGGCTGGAATGTCGGAACGGGGAGGTATCCTACTGCTTAATTGCTTGTGTTAGTGGGCATACGACGACGTTGTTAGGAGGCGAACGCATTGCGTTGATCGACCTGGCCGTCAAATGTTGTGTACTTGCGAGGTGCTGTTATTTGCATGTAGCGTAACGCTTGTTATGAGGCTTGTGCTCTTTTCCGCCTCTTTCGTGAATTGTATCTACCGAATTTGCGGTACTCGACGTCTATGATTGACCGAGTCTTGGATGCGAAACGTTTATCGCATGTCGAACCGGAAAATGTGATTTCGGGATTCTGGCCAGATTTAGACTAGGACCGGGTATTTATATCGTCGTTCTACCAGGAGGAAATTAGTCCACATATACGAAATGAATTGAATCGTGTATGCGTTCAGGGCAATGTTTTATCCCGTGGATGCCTTTTAATCATACTTGCTGGGACACGGTGCTAGTGCGTTTCATTTACCGTGAGAGAGGTCGTCATTGTATTGTTATGTGTGGAAGCGTGATTACATGATTGATTATTCATGATCATTGCATGACTTGGCATGGTTTGTTTTTCGAGTCTCAATCTTATCTAACTTATACCGCTAACGGTGAGATGTAAGCCCTAGTGAGCGTATTCGGTTGCCTAAGAGTGTCTTCCCCGAGTCTTTGTATAACATGATGGATTCGGATTTGTATTCCATATGCTCTTATCATTAT
>JAIUZE010066874.1:0-55718 GCA_022085475.1 Heliosperma pusillum
TTTATACGGAGATATGTCTCCGTCTTTTATATTTCTTTTGTATAATATTATTTCCGTTTTGTAATGAACCTTTTTATTTATGACACCTTCGTTATGTATTCTTATCTTTTATGTATTTAAATAATTTTTTTTCTTTCCGCAAATTTGAGGGTGTCACAGCTAGGGTTTTGGTCCACGCTCTTTCAGATGCTCCTCTCCCAGATAATAAGCAACTTCCCCTACAAAATAGGAGGTTGTTATTGACTTATTCCTCTTCTATATGGCTGTTGCCATTTGCTTTAATCTGACGGTTACAACTATGCCACGTCATCAATCCGTGCGAGTATGCTTAGTCCAATGCATGACTTCCACGTGTACGATAAAAATACTCCATTACTTTTCCCATAACAAACACGAATCCTTTTTATGAAGCCCCGCCAACAGTTAACAAGGCTTTAGTTAGATGCAAAAGATAGAGAGACAAACGCAAATAATTTATATTGTCAGGTCGGGTTTGGGTCGGGTCAGGTTTGGGTTGTATCAGGTCAGCCTGCTCTTTCGGGTCGGTCGTTATCAGGTCGGGTCATTTCGGGTCAAATGATACATCGGGTCGGGTCGGGTCCGGCTATTTTATCGCAATAGTTCAATATTTTTTCATAAAATCTAGTTTTAAATTATTATTTGGTTTACTTACTTCATTATTAATTCAATCATATCAATTAAAACAATAAATCACTATCATTTTTTATCATTATTAAGCTTAATAATTGTCAGGTCATCAATTTAATTGGGTCAAAATCTGTTGGATCAATGTCGGGCCGAGTTTGGGCCGGGTTTGAGTCACTGATCTTCGGGTTGTATCGGGTTACGAGTCATCACCGGTCGGGCCATGTCAGTTTTGGGTTGCATTATTCTCAGGTCACGTCCGGTCGGTTTTGCTCGGCCAGCTCTAACTGAAACTAATGCTTACTATATTTTATTTCCATTCCCTTGCTATATTTGTTTTTTTTTTTTTAAAAAAAACCATGGCCGAGCTAGGTTCAGCTTAGCTCAGCTTAGCCCAACCCAACCACTACAAAACGAACTCGGAAAACTGATTAAGACGTAAATTCCGTATTTGACCTCTGACAGATTTTCCGTCAGTAAACCAATTTACTGACGGTTTACTGACGGATGATTCGGCGAACAGTTCAAGGTCAAAGTCAAGATAATATTGACTGTCCTGACTGAAATTCCGTCAGTAAAGTCGACATAATGTTGACCTTACTGACGGAATTTCCGTCAGTAATGTCAAGATAATGTTGACTTTATTGACGGAATTTCCGTCAGTAATCAATGTACCACTGGCTGGAAACAGCAGCCTGCTGTCCAGCCACAATGCCTATATTGCATTGTTTTAAACGGTGAAAATTTCAACAAAACCTGCGATACATAAAATACATTCGTCCACCGCAAAACGGTAATTCATACTCACGCCGACCGCATGAGCGGGAATAAACAAAAGGCAAAAAAAATAAGGCGGAAGGTCGATGAGAATTGAAAAAAAAACATCCATTACATAAAAAGTTAAACAAATCCATACAACTTTCTTACAAACTTACAAATTTAACCGATTTACTAACTTAGACAAAACTAATGTCTTTGACATAACCACTAACTTAAGTAGATGATAAATTACAAACTTAAATGGGTAACGGAACCCCGTCCAATGTCGTGGCCGTCGTCCGCGTTGTCGTCTTTTCGACGTGGAGGAGGAAAATGACACGAGCCCAGAGGAAGAAATGCCATCAACGCCGCTTGTATGGCGGCCATTTGCTCGGCTTGGCTCTCCATTTGATGTTGATTGGCCCGTAATTATGCTTCAATGGCAAGTCGGGCAGCTCGCCCATTTTCTCGTTCATTCGCAAGTGCACTCAATTGCTCCTTCATTTGAGCATTTTCACTTGCGAATCGAGTGTAATCTATAGGATTGTAGGAGAAAGATGTGCGTGCACTTTTGTTGCAAGGTGGATCATACCACACTTCTTTCCCCTTGTTTCTGATCCTGAATAGTCTCGACTTCTTATTGAATCCCTTTGCAGCTTTATAATATGCATGGAACTCGTCTGGGGTCTCGCTACTTGGCGTTGGCTGACTCATCTCTTTGGTGTAAGCTTCCTAAAAAAAAAAGTAGTATAATTAAAAAAAAACATTAAGTGATAAAAACATAACAAAGCAAATAAATAGTATTCAAGTTGGATATAAAAAAAACTCCTTAGCAATAATTAGACAAACTTACGTTTGTCTCAGCAGCTCTAGGATTAACCCACTCGCCATTCTTGTTTTTCTTTGTCTTCTCAAACAACTTGTACGTCGTAGGATCAATATGAAAGTAGTATAAAATCATTAAGTGATATATCGGTAATATTAATCCTTCATAATAAGCAATTTGTGAAGGAAAAAATAAAGAACTTACCAATTCTTTAAATGCATCGGAACAACTCTTTCGGCCAAGAGTATGGGTGCCCAAAGCTTTCTCGCCACCCGACCGTCTATTTACCTTTTTTATGTTGGACTTCTTGGCAAATTCGGGATCGATTTCAGCTCTTTTTCTAATGGTTTCCCACCAAGCTACAGGCACCCAATCCGGCGTTTTTTTTCTTATATTTAAGGCCACCAACAAGTGAGGTAATCCGCCTCGTGACCTGTTTCTGCCATTCTGGCTTTGGGTCGTAGTTCGGATCGACTGAGTTCACATGATTCTAATTCATCATAAACAACTTGTTAGTAATTGCTAAAATTGTACATCATCACGTTTTGAATGAAAACAATTACTTTTTAGTAATAGCTAGAACCGTAATAAAATATACCTGAAAGTATTCGTACATCCGCCTACGCTAGTAATGGCTCGCTTCACTCCATTTGGTGAAGTACTCCCGACCGATGGTACGAATGAAAGACCAAGTAACGTATTGCTTGATCGGCTTGTCATCCCACCTGAAAAAGATATATATTAGAACTAACGCCATAATAAAACTTAGAGTAAAAGTTATAATAAAATAAAGTTAGCGATAATAAAAGTTTTCTATATATGAGACACAGCCTATGTTAGGAACGAAGGTTCTGTAACGATTTTCAACATATTTGATTTACAGAATTCCCAAGATCTCATGCATGTTAAGCATTAAGATTAAACAAAAGGATGATTAGCAAACTTACTTGGATGCGGAAGAATTCCAATAATATGCTAATAAAAAGAAGTATAATAAAACCCAAATCGCAGCTTCGTGAATAATAATATAATCCGTGAGACCGTCTCACAATAACGCCCCAAGTGTCGCGCCTCTACCGGTATCCACACAATATGAGTGTGTATGCTAGTACAAACTTTATGGGTAATTTTATTCCCTCTTAGTTCCCTTGAGATTTAGCTTTCTAGAAAAACTCATAATAAACACCTCCATCTATATCTCTTACTTCAATCCGAGTCTATTTTAAACCTTTTAAAACAACCAGACTTTATGTTCATCGTATGAACATATGCATAATTACTTAAAATAGTAATTATTTTGATGTATCTCATTCCTTAGAAACACGATTTATTCAACCCACACATATCCGAATATGTGTGACAAACTAGTTGGTCGCCCTCTCACTACAACTAGTTAGAGCATCTTAAATTCGTTTTAGCAAATAAACAAACTACACTTGCCTTAATTGATCCAAATCAATAAGGCCTAGAAATCCATCATCATGGAACTTCTACACGTGTTTCTCGTTTCATGGCGCAAAAGACATTGTTGCAAGCGTGTTAAACTTTAGGTCATAAGACTTGAATCCTTTGTATTTCATGTTATAGATTAGATTGAATAAAACTAAATTGTCTTAACTAGAAGAGAACTACATTTGGTCTTTATAAAATATTAATTCAATTTATGTTTAAACATGAAAAGAATTAACATTCTACTAATGACATTGTATGAATAACTTTTATTCAAATATAGTTTTGAATAATTTAATAACATTCAAACGAATAAATTATACGCATAATGCAACAACATTTGTTCATTACACACGTAGATTTATCACATTCCTTACCATTTCTCTACTGTCACAGGTCATTACATCATAATGTATATACCATCTTTGGTATCTTATACCTTATAGTAGAATATTCGTAGTAACTTTTACTTCTATAACATGCAATTCCAGCTTGAAGTCATACTTCAATAACTTTCGCAGATCTTCGAGACACATCTACGAGCTACCTTTCCAATGCTATTTGTCATTATATTAATGATGGTAATTACTAAACGATTTCCATACCTACAGACAATGATCTTAAGGTAGGACTTGACAACAATTGTCCTTTCCTTTCCCATTATCAGTGTCTAAGCTCATATCTGAAAGCCTCTTTGCTAATGAACTCAAAGATCATTAGTTTCTGAATCTTCTTGATACAAGACTCGATTGTCTTCAACATCTTATGTCACTAAGTGAGAAATTTGCTTAATTTACGTGCCCAATTCATATTGAATTGACTGTAACTTAAGATATAACTGAAACAATTTCAGTCATCAACCTTTGATAATAAGGATATCCAATTACTCAAAAATTATCAATATAATTATGTCATAATAATGACGAATGAAGTAACTGGATCATCTTACATATTTTTCTCACTAAGCGGGAACAATTCCATTATTTTAGACAATCGACATATATGGTACGAATTGTCATCTGTATGACTTTCGCTATATAGTCTAAACTATACATTAGCATTGAATATGGTTTGTTAAAAATTCTCTTTTGAAGATAACCCTCACTTTGCATAATTGAGAACAATTCTCAAAGAAACCAATCTATGAATTTGAACGATTCAAACCCATTTGAAAAACATGAAAACAATGACATCATACAACTATCAACATATGCAAAACTAAATAAATATATTAATAAACAGTGATTATCTTAACCGATTTAAGACACACAATTTGCACGACATTCTTAAACAGTTTTAAGATAAAATTACTACACACATAACCCTCATATGTGCATAATATTCTAGGATCCCTAATCATATATAACGTGAGTGAGCTTTGGCTCATCGCCCAAATTACACATATCAAAGTAGCCATCAAATGTCAATCGCATCAAATGCGACTCCTAGTCCTCATGTAACATCTTATGTGACTTGACTATTTGCCCCAAAGTCCAAAACTGTTTTGATAACTTTGTTAAGTGTACCAAATCTCACGTGTGGATAACTGTTACCCACCTGCTCAGCTTACATAGAAGGAGTACTCTACTTTGGCAGACAATACTTCCAACGATATAAGTTTTTACAGTCGTTAATTTGGAAGAACATTACTTAATATTTTAATTGAGGGAAGGTGGAGTCAAACATGACAAAGGTCCTAAGCATGACGCTAGTTCTCTTAAGGAAAATGGTATAAGGGAACCTAGTCGTTCTAACTTACACACAAAGCTTTAATTAATCATTAAACATCAAATTATACAAATGTAATATACAAGCAATTGTAAATTAAAAAAAGTCATGTTAAGAACTCCAAAAATGATTCATAATCGTCAACAATTCAAAATTGTAGTTTTTGAACATCTTATGCAAAAACGTAATAACATAGGTATCATGATCATATCATACTATGTATAAAACTAATAAAAATTCAAAATTAAATCAATACAACCAATGTAACAATGAATCAATGAATCAAATTGATTAAATCACAAAACCAATTATGAAAAAACAAAAATCATAATTTAAAATTAAAAAGCACCTGAAAGTCTAACAAGACGTCAAAATTTTGGCTTAAAAACGTCGACCCTGTTATGCAATCTTGTTTAGAACGTCGTTTACACTCGAAAAACACTATTTTTAAGCCAAAATCCGACAATCAAAACTGATGAACTGTAACTTACCGAAACGCGAGTGAATAGTAACCGTGAATAGTACCTCGTGAACAGTAATTTTGCTTTAATCAAATTATAGCATTATACACGTAATTAAACAATTTAATCACCTAATAAAATTAGGGTTTGTTACATATCTAATCTAACTAGATCCAATCAAATTGGGATTTTAAGACAATCTTAAAATTGGGGTTTCAACAATAAATTAGGGGTTTTCTTAAATAAATTAAATTAGGGTTCCTTCTAATCAAATTAAAGGAATTCATCATAATATCAAATATTACGATACAATACAACATCTAACATGATACAACCCAAAATTTAATAATTAACAACATACAACAATTGTATAGAATTGAACTAATTTAATTCAAAACTCCAATCTGGAAACTCAAGAATAAACACAAAGATACAACAATTATATCTAAAGGTGCAACCTTTTAATCTAATACTTAACAATACATGTTCGCTCTTATACAACTGAAGGATTCTGTAACGATTTTCAACAGATTTGAATTACAGAATTCCCAAGATCTCATGCAGGATAAGTATTAAGATTAAACAAAAGGATGATTAGCAAACTTACTTGGATGAGGAAGAATTCTAATAATATGCTAATAAAAAGAAGTATAATAAAACCCAACTCGCAGCTTCGTGAATAATAATATAATCCGTGAGACCGTCTCACAATAACGCCCCAAGTGTCGCGCCTTTATCGGTATCCACACAATATGAGTGTGTATGCTAGTACAAACTTCATGGGCAATTTTCTTCCCTCTTAGTTCCCTTGAGATTTTGCTTTGTAGAAAAACTCATAATAAACACCTCCTTCTTTATCTCTTTATATAGGGAGTTCAAGGATATCCTAGACCATCTAGGATTAGGAAAGTATAATAAGAGTAATAAATATTATTCTTATTCCTTTAATAATTAATCAATATTAAATATAATATTGTCCAAACTCATCTAGTGTGTGACCCTGTAGGACAGACTAATACTACTTGAGTCCCAACTAATTTAGGACTCAGACTACAAGTGGCTCCTAGCAGAACATTGTAGCCACATAGAATTAATCAGTTATACAATATTACGGACATATGGGCATACTAACTCCTTCAAGGATTGCGAGACAGAATAACCCGCGTCCCCTCCTGCTGCGTAGTCGGCATCGTAACCTGCTCCTGCTCCTGCTCGTGGTCATCGAAGGCCGCCTCCTCCTTGTTCTCCTCCTCATCAGCAGGACTAGATCGACTAGAGTTACCTATGAGCCGGTTTATAAACCCACCTGCCATAAGTAAATGCTATATACAATGGAAATTGTTAGGTAGTTCAATATATAAAAATCGTGAGTAAACTTTTTGAATTACAATGCAAAGTTTCAAATTTGATGGTATTACAACCCCGATAATATTTTTTTCCTTCAGAAAAGCCGTCAGTTTGCCGAGTTAGTTTTGTAGTGAACACGACTCAGTTAGTGAGAACCCCGTCATATTACTAACTTGGATGTGCTCGGGCGTACTTTACCCAACCAATCTTAGGACTACTCTCAACCCAAGTTGTGCCATGCCTCTACTTTGCACCATAAGCCTAGACCAGGCAAACGGGTCAATCAGATCGAGTTTGGGTCAGCCCAATTCGGATGGGGCCAGTTCGAGTCTATCATTTTATCGGGTTGGTTTGGGTTGGATCGAGTTGTTTCGGGTTTCGGGTGATTTTCGGGTAAGTTGAACGGGTCAGTTTTGGGTCAACGGGTCGGGTTATTTCGGGTCCGGGTCATTTTTGGGTCAATAATTAGGAAAAAATAGTGCATATAGTCAATTCAAGTCATTTTAGTTCAATTAGAGATATTTTTTCGGGTCATTTTCGAGTTAGTGATTTCGGATCGGATCATTTCAGGTCGTCGGGTCAGTTTCGGATCGACGCACTTCGGGTCAAGTTCGGGTCGGGTCGGGTTAATTCGGGTTTCGGGTTATATTTGGGTTTTGCAACTCGATTTAGTTTCGAGTCTCGGGTCAGCCTTTTTGGGTCGGGTCATTCGGGCCGAGTTGCTTTTGCCAAGTCCACATAAGCCCAATCCCATGGTGACCCAAGCTCAGCCCGTGGCCAACTTTACTTTTACCATATACTGAAATATGTTACTATTTGAAAATACATTTTAAAAAAATGTAAAGTGAGTCCAACCCAAGAATATTCAAAATGTGGAAAACAAATGTCCAGTTCTTTTGGACTTCAAGTCATCTTCTTTAAATTCAGTTTATATACTATAAGTTCATTTTCAGCAAAATTAAGGTCAATTCAACAAAATTAAGTTCAGTTTACGTCGGATCCTATAACTTCAGAAAAGTTGATATCCTATAATTTCAGTTTTAAACAAATTCAACAAAACTAAGTTCAATTCAGAAAAGTTCATATACCTTTACTTAATAACTTATACTCCCTCCAAGTTAGGGTGATGTTCCTTTTTTTTTGGGGCACAACAATTAATGTAATGAATTTGGATCATATATACAAAACACACTATCCCACATTCAATTAAATTTGAACCACATAACTACTCACAAATAAGGAAACAGGGAAGATCAACTAACTTAACTCAAAAAGGAAAGAGGGAACATCACCCTTAATTGGAAGGAGTATTAAATTATTGGGTTTTTCTACATGGTTCCCCTATGTTTTTTCGAATTCTACATGGTACCCCTCTTTTTTTCGAATTATAAATGGTATCCCTAAACTTAGTAAATATACATAAAATACCCAAACTACTATAAATCAAGTCTTAAATCACCTAAATTTTACAACGAAAAAATGTTTATGATTAATTAAACGATATTTATGTTAATGACATGCCAAATTATTGTCAAAAGATCAACAAAAGGTGCATAATAAAAATGTTTAAAAGAGGCCATTTATTGCATTTTGGGTATTTTGAGATGTTTTCATTAAGTTTAGGGGAACCATGTAGATTTCGAAAAAAGTAGGGGTACCATGTAAAATTCGAAAAAAACACAGGGGTACCATTTAGAAAAACCCTAAATTATTTATGTTAGTCTTCGTTAGCCTTCTTAACAACTGACTACTAATTAAAATTACAATTGGTCTCCGTTAAGACGGGTATATTCGTCTTAAAGCAAAGACGGTTCAAATACTACACCACTTGTCTAGATAAGACAATTATTTGCTAGTATCTAGGAACATTTCTTTTGTCGTATCATAGATTTTTACTTGTCTTAAACTTAATATGGGTCGACCCGGCCTAAGTGAGAATTTGTGAATTTATAAAATAAGGCAATCCCGTAAGATGATCCATTTTTATATATGAAATGGATTGTTCATTTAAGCTAATATATGAGTGATTTATGCCTTAAGTTATACTCCCTCCTATTCATAATAATATTCCCTCTTTCCTTTTTCATCTATTCACAATACCTTCCCTATTTCCTTATTTAGCAAACTTTTATACTTATTTTAATCACCTCACCCCATAACAATACCCCACAATATCCATATTTTTTCTTATTTTAATCACTTTACCTATAACAATACTTATTTTAATCACATCACCCCACAATACATTCGCTCTCTCCAATCTTCTCACTCCACCATAATACTTTACCTTATTTAATTCACTTTTCTTAATTTTTAATCCATTCTTAAATGAGGAACATTATCTTGAATAGGAGGGAGTATATCATACATAATTAAGTTATATACTATACAGTAATTTATGCCTTTAAGTTAGATTGATAATTATTTTAGTTAATTATGAAAATGAGGACCCATATTAGAATTTTGTAAATAATACTAATATTTGGGGTAGATGTAAAACTGTATTTATTAGGACTTATATTTGGCAAGGAGGATGGAGATGAAGAAGAAAAATATGAGAAAAAGGATAAAATGAAAATAGATTATAAATAAAAGATGTAATACGTAAACAACATAATGTATATAAGAAGAAATTTTATTATCTTATTTTGTACTTCAATATATATATAGGATCATGTGAGTCCACCCTATCTTTTTGAGTCCGTGAGTCCATGATACAATATCACAAGTTATACTGAACAATATCACTGGCTATGTTGTACAATATCACACCACTGAACCACTTTTGCGGATAATTACTAACTTCTTTTCCTCATACTTTTTTCCACACCAATTGATTCTAGTAACGAAGCTCCGACAAACACCACCATTCTCTCGCCGAAAAGTCACTATTATCGGTGTTTCACATGAGGTTATTTTATATAGCTTCTTTTATCCTGTTTGCTCTCTACGTCGCATATTTGCCTCCACCCTTCTTCTTCATAGCCGGCGACAAGACCTCTAATTTAACGATGACAATGATAAGTTTTGTTGTGATTGGTGGTGGTGTGAGTTCCGAGTACTAGTAATGTGTATAGGTTCAGGAATATGGAGAAGGGAAAGAAAACATGGGATAAATGGGTGACGACGATGGCGGATAATTGTTTGCTGTGTCATCTAGGTGCTTGGATATGTCACCGGTATTGATGGGTGGGTGGTCATTGTCAACGACGAGTAATAAGGCATACAATTTTTTTTAACCTTCTAGTGTTGTTTTTTTTTGTTATATTGTTTATTATAAATAGTGATATTGTTTCGTGTAATATATGATGTTGTATAACTGGACTCACGGACTCAAATATTTAGGTGGACTCACCGGATCTTGGCAAGATCCGGTGAGTCCACCTAAATATTTGAGTCCGTGAGTCCAGCCATACAATATCACAGCTTACACAAAACAATATCACTGATTATACTAAACAGTATCACGAAAAAAAACAGTACAAAAGGGTTAAAAATATTTTATGTCATACTACTCGCCGTTGACGACGATCACCCACCCACCAATAACGACGACATATCCAATCACCTAGATTACACGGGCAAATAATTATCCGGCACATTACTCCACCCATACACATTACTCTTACTCGGAGCTCACACTACCCCCAATCACAACAAAAGTCTTCATTGTTGTCGTTAAATTAGGTGTCTCGTCGTCGGTTATGAAGAAAAATGTGGGAGACAAAGATGCTTAGTAGAGAGGAAATATGATAAAAGAAGCTATAAACAATAAACTTCGGTGAAGCACCGATAATAGTGCTTTCCGGCATGAAAAGCCGATAGAATGATGGTGTTTTTCGGAACTTCGGTAGTGGAATCAATTGGTGTGAAAAGAAGTATGAGAAAAAAAATTAATAATAGTGTGTGAAAAAGTGGTTCAGTGGTGTGATATTGTATAGTATATCCCGTGATATTGTTTAGTATAACTTGTAATATTGTATCATGGACTCACAGACTCAAAAAGATAGGGTGGACTCACGTGATCCTAATTCTATATATATATACATTATTCGATATATATATCTAATAAGATATATATTATATATATGATATAGATATCTAGAGATAGAGATATTATATATATATCTTAATATATAGATTATATATATAATTAGTCTATATATATAGAATTAGGATCATGTGAGTCCACCCTAAATATTTGAGTCCATGAGTCCTAATCTCAACCATTAGATCAAAGAAGATCTAATGGCCAAGATTACACATACAATAATAAGGGTATTTCCGTCATTTCGTGTTGTACTATATAAACCTTATGCACAACCTTTTTATCATTCTAACACAATATGTTTCTCTCTCTAAAATTTGGAGACCTAATTCTCTATCTTCTACATTGTCCTTTGCTGATGGATCTTGTTTTGTTCATTCTTCTACAACTACTTTCTTCTTCAATCTATTCTTGTTCAAGTCCTTCTAATGAACTAATTTCTTCATAATTTCGTAATTTATAATGTCAGGTATTGTTTTTCATCACAATTTTAATTTCTTTCGTTTATATTATTTTCATTGCTTTTTTCAATTGATTTCGGTAATTTGTGTTGTTTTTATATTATGATTGATAATATAATTCGAATTTCCGTCTTTAATTTATCTCGCTTTTTATATTTTCTTTTTTTCATCATCCTACTATTGTTCTTATTATTTTTTTTCTTATTTCTCTATTTTTAATCATTTGTGGTAATGTATTATTATATGCTTGTTTTTATTTGTTTTGTTTTTTGAAGCTTAACAATATCTGTTATTTTTAACCTAATTTTAATGTAAAATAACATTACACATTATTGTTAACAATATTGCATATTTAGCATGCTTTTGTTTGTTTTTGTGTTTTACTCATGTTTTCTAAATAACTGTTATTGTTGACCTAATTATTCTAAATTAGTATCACACACTATTATCCTTAATAGTATCACATTTATTTTAATATAATTAATTTGAATGAATATCACAGGTTACTCTTAATAGTATCACAAGTTACTCTTAATTGTATCATAATCTGTTTTACTCATATACTTTTGTCTTCTTTATTTTTGTTTTTGCAGATCTCTTCGCTTGCAGAGAGTTCTTAAGTGTTCGTGTACATGCTCAAGAAGTGAACACTACATCAAATTAGCAAATCGTCTTTTTTTAGTCATTTCTCTTATAAAGAAAAACTCATTCTTCTTAGATTTTATCTTAAGTTGTCTCATTTTTGTATTTTATTTTTTATTTTTTCTTATCAATATCAGAAAACTTCAATCGAATTTGCCATCTATATTTTAGTTTTGTGATACTTAGAAATAATATCACAAGTTATTCTACACGTACTTTAAATGCCTCTCATTTCGTGATGTTATGAAACAATATCACAACCAGTGTATAAAAATATCACATAATGTTGAAATGAATATCACACTTTACCAACTAAAATATCATATCCTGACCATTGTTTATATTTTTGGTTATAACTATGTTACTCTTATAACTTTGGTAAAGTAATACAATTTGTAAGGAAACTATATTTAAGCAACTCACTGACAATATCAAGTTGTATCATGATTTACCATTTTTGTAATTATGTTTTAAGTTTAATAAACAATATTTATCTGTATATGTATCACAGGATATTGTAAACAATATCACGCATTATAGCAAACAATATCACATGATGTTGTTAACAGTATCACACAATTGGATCAACAATATCCCACTGTGTCGTTACTTATATTACACAGTTCCATTAACAATATCACTTTTTGCTTGTAACAATATCACAATAATTTAGTCTGTCTCTTCAGCATGTTGATAATGATGTACTACAAGCATTAACAAAGAATATCATACTTTACTAAAAATAATATCACACTTCACCAAAAACAATAACACAGTCATAAAGATTATGTTTACCCTCTGCTTTTGTTATATTAAGAAAAAAAATCTCTACATACAAGACACAATATCATTACAACTATTAAACAATATCACAAAATATCAGTTGCAAAACTAGTTTAGGTCAACTAAAAAGATTACTTATCCTACCAACATTAAATCAATGTGCTGAATATTAAAGCTTTATGTCAATATATTCTCAATAGTCATTTGAGTTCCTTCCTTTATCTCTTTATACCCTTAGCACTTGCAACTGCTTTTGTATCGCCTTTTTTGTGTTTTGAGCTCTTGTCCATCATCATCATCATCATCACCATCATCATCTTGTCCACAATTATCTCCTCTATAAATAAACGCAAATAAACCTCAATTAGTATAACTTAGATAATTCTTTATAGTAGGATAACAAGATCAAATACCGAGCTAACAAACACTATCACTAAAACTATCCTTACTCCCAAAAGAGTATGAGAAGAGTTGTGCAACAAAACAAAATCATTCAGAATATTAGGGAATACTACACCAACAAGAATGATATAGACAAAACGCTCACTCGAGGTGCTTTGTTGACTATTCTCACATATCGGCAAAATAGATAATGAACAAAGAAAAAAAACTAAAATGAAATAAAATAAGCAAAAATCTACAAGTCTAACTAAGGAAAATTTATGACTGAGCAATTGTATGACTTGATAGTTGAAACAAAATACATCTTAAATGGATGATCTGATAAGTATGCTGATTTGGTAGTGAATAAAAGAGAATCGATAAACAAAGTTAAGATATGTAAGGCAACACATATACCCACTATTAAATCCAATTGTATTTGTAGGAAAGCCATTAAAAACTTGTGGAAGTACTCCTGTATTCCCAACATTGGTGCCAACAATCTAAGAAATATCATCTAAACAGGTAGATTGCAAGTTTGTATGACGGAATGAACAAACTATGATACCCTTGATCTCCCACTCTTATCGTAATGAACAAAAAAAGCTCTGTAATATTAAGATGATTAAATATCCTACTAATTTTCACATTCAATATCACACTATACTAACAACAATATCACATTTTTCGTTTTTTTTATCATAGTCTACGTGAATATCTACACTACTCATTAAATGAACACTATCTCTCAGTAAATCAACTACATTGTCAAAAAGATCAATTTCGTGGTAGTAAACCATGATTTCTAGAATTAAACAATAGAAAAACTTAACTTATGCAATTAAACTGAAGAACATCTAATGAACAACTACAAAATACAATTCATTGTACTTAAATAGTTCACTATGTAATATAATAGACAAAAATGATGTTTAAAATCATCTCTGACGGAGATTTTAACAATTCTAAACAATTATACAAACAGAAAATAAAAATAACACAATTACTCTATAATTAATTCGATATTTTGATGTAAACTTATTTTTTATGCATCTAATTTAACTTACATTCAATGATGTCTCATAAAATTAAGATTCACAAGCAAATAAGACGAAATAGTTAACTAAATATTGCGGAAATTAAAAAAAAAATAAAAAAAATATACCTGTATGAATCTCTAGAGAAATTAGTGAATTATTCAATTGTATAGAACGAATTAGTGTTGAATGTTTTTTTCCAGTCGAAATTTGTTGAAATCTAAAGCAAAATTGTAGAATTTGGGAGAGATTTTAGGTTTATGGTTTGGTTTCTCTGAATATTAGGGTTAGAGAGAGATGTTTTTCTTTCTTTTTTTTTGCTTAACTGACATTAGTCATTGGAAATAATGGTGGTACACGTGTAACAATCTCAACAGTTCACCTCTTTTACATCCAACGGCCCACATCAGGACTTATGGACCCAAATATTTAGGTGGACTCACCGGATCTTGTCTCTCTCTCTCTCTCTCTATATATATATATATATATATAGCAAAGATCAATTGAGTCCACCATATTCCTTAGAGTCCTTGAGTGCTAATTGTAACCATTGGATGAGTGAGATTAAGGGCTTAGATGTGCTTAAAAAGAACACTCAACATGTGCAACTTTGATGTGACTATTTACCTCTCTCTTCCCTCTCTCCTTAGCCACTCATAGCCCCACTTCCCCACACACTTTCTCACCTATAATTTTTCTATCTCCCTGTCTTCAAATCAGATTTAGGAAACCAAAAATTCTGATTTGTTCATCAACCCACTATCAGATTTTTGTGTCTTTTAATTCACTCGTAAAATACAAGTGGTTTAATAAAATGCAACGTACATCTTCATACGGACTCCGATTAAGGCGAAACAAAAGTCTAACTTTATTATTTTTTCGAGCCCGTTTCAATGATGATATTTTCGTATACAATTGAAATTTCAAAGTAATCATTACTGTCAGTTGTGCTCGAAAACTTGATTGAGTTTTTTGAAATTACTTGTTTAATTTATTTTTCATATCTACTTTTTTTAACTGTTAATTGCAATTATTTTCTGAAGATGGAGATTATTACGATGATGATGAAAACGATGAGAATGTAAATTCAGAATAAATTTTGTATAATTTCAGTTTTAAAGAATGTAAATTTAATGTTTTAGGCGTGTAACTGTAAAGAATCAGTACTGTAACTGTAATGGTTAAGCAGTGTAATTGTAAAATTGATTTAAAGTAATTGTTGTTTTCATTACGTCAAATAAATAGACGTCCATTTTAATTGTATTTTAATGTAACTTTAATGAACATGTTGTGTAACTTTAATGAACAACAAGTGTTATGGTAATAAGCGAGATGTGTAACTTTAATGAAGAATGAGTGTGACTGTAATAAACAATGAGTGTAACTATAATGAAGAATGAGTGTGACTGTAATGAACATTTTGTATAATTTCAGTTTTAAAGAGTGTAAATTTAATGTTTTAGGCGTGTAACTGTAAAGAATCAGTACTGTAACTGTAATGGTTAAGCAGTGTAATTGTAAAATTGATTTAAAGTAATTGTTGTTTTCATTACGTCAAATAAATAGACGTCCATTTTAATTGTATTTTAATGTAACTTTAATAATGAACACGTGTAACTTTAATGAACAACAAGTGTTATGCTAATACGCGAGATGTGTAACTGTAATGAAGAATGAGTGTGACTGTAATGAACAATGAGTGTAACTGTAATGAACAACGAGTGTAACTGTAATGAACAACGAGTGTGACTATAACGAATAAGTTTTATAACTATAATGAAGAATAACTTGAGTTTGTTGTCTATTTTGTTTTCTTGAATGAAGTGTTACAGTAATTAACAATCAATGTAACTTTAAATCTGGTTTGTGTAACTTTAATTAACAACTTGTGTAACTTCAAGTCAAATATGATGTAACTTAAAATTAAATAAACGTCAACTTTTACTTCATAACTTCAATAATAGTAACATCAAATATACGAGTAACTTAAATAATTAAATTTTAAAATATAATGTAACTTTAAATAAAATCGAGGAGTACTGAAAATTTTGATAGGCCAATGGTATATGAAAATAATACCATTGCGACGGGCTCGAAAAAATAATAAATTTAGGCCTTTGTTTCACCTTAATCGGAGTCCGGATAAACATGTACGGAGTCTTTTATGTTGTCGCTTTTACTTTACGCGGATTTAATATACTATAATTGAATGAGAGAGAAAAAGTGATTTGTTTGTTGTAAAATGTCAGTGGGCAACCCTGCAATACTCCCTGCAACATTCTCTGCAACACTCTCTCTCCTCCTTTCCCATTTTCCTTTTTCTTTTTGGCCCTATAAAGACCCACATTGTCTCACAATCTCAACCATTAAACTCAAGCATCTAATGGTTCTAGTGGGAACTTAAGGACTCACCATATATTGTGGACTCAAAAGAACTAAGCTCTATATATATATGTGTATATATATATATATATATATATAGATTTAGGATCCGGTGGAAACGACCACTCGGTGGAAAAAGTGGAAACGACCTATATATACATTGATATATATGATAGATACACCATTTTTTTCTCTTTAACAAATCTCACATACGCTTTTTATTATCGTAGGTACGCATTTTACGAGAATTCTATATACACTTTTTTCTACTGTAGGTACACACTTTTACCAGATTTCTATGTACATTTTTTAAGGTCGTAGGTACACTTTTTTTCTATTCTAGGTACATTTTTTTACCAAATCTCAGACACATTTCATACTATTGCAGGTATACTGAAATACGAATTATATAGGTACATTTAATTTTATTCTAGTTACACAAAATATTATTCTAGGTACACAAATATATTACCTAAATACACGTATATAATAACAACCCCAAATTTTAAAATCCCCAAATCAGTGCCATAACCTACCCAAACAGACCCAATCTCAACCAATAAATCAGTGATTGCGAATTTCTTTATTACTTTATTTTCATTACAAAATGAGCTTTCTTTCCGTCCCAAACGTACGGTCGCCGGAGCTCCGTCGATAATCTCGTCGTCACCGGCCCTACTTTATTCCCTTTCTTTCTCTGCTTCGCCTTAATTAACATCGTCGTCCGTACCACAACTACCACAATCATGGCTACAGTAATCTTTGATCGAAATTACGAAGGTGGTGTTAGCGAGACGCGGTGGTAGCTGCGAAATAGGGGAATAGTCGTCGGTGGTGCAGTGGGGTGGTTGTAGATGGAGATCTATAAAGGGATGGGTGGAAGGGATCGATGACGTCAAAGATCGTTTGCACCAGAATAGTTGAAGGATGGCGACGTTACGGCATGATAGTCACCGGAATCAGGTGGTGGTCGTGGTATTTGTCGGTGTCGGTGGTGGCTGCTGGTGGTATTCGCATATAATGGTGGACAAAAGAAATGGGTTTGTGTTGTTAAAAGGAGCAGTGTTTTCATTTTGAGAAGAAATGGCTACCACTCACGCGTGATTTCATTAAGTTAGTTTAGTTAGTTCGTTTTCACTTTTTGCACCGAGTGATCGTTTCCACCGGATCTTGACTCTATATATATATATATAGATATAGAATTATATATCTATATATATGTAGATATATATAATATATATCTATATATATAATTAGTATCCCTATATTCACTCATTTCTTCCCCTTTCCTTTTTGCACAAGAATTAAGAAAATAGATTTGAACCACACAAAAGGCACTACCACACACACAAATGAATTTGGACCACAGAAAACACACTACCCACAACCAAAAAAGGAAAGAAGGAAGAAAACCCGACTTACCTAAAAAGGAAAAAGGGAAGAAATGATAGAATAGGAGGGAGTATATATTTTGGTCAATAATATCTTTAAAAAGTAAAGGTAATAATAATAAAGTTAAGTGAAATTAATTTAAGTCAAAATTCATATCTTATAAGTTCAGTTCAGAAAAATTCAGTTCATATAAGTTCTGTTCAGAAAAGTTCAGATCTTATAAGTTCAATTCAAAAAAGTTCAGCAAAATTAAGTGCAGTTCAGTTCAGATCCCATTATATCAGAAAAATTTAGATTCTATAAGTGCAGTTTAGAAAATTTCAAAATTCAATTGAGAAAAGTTTGACAAAATTACGTACAAAAGAATACGGCCAAACAATTATTTTAATCAAACACGTCAAGTGAAAATAGCAATTGCGAGTAGAGTTATTGCAAAGAAAAGTCTACTACTGTTCTTTCAACAAAAAAAAAAAAAAAAAAAAACAAGAGTCCATTGTCCGGACCATCGTTGTCGTGCATGGCCTCTAGCGTTTCTGACACCAAATCATAGGAGCATGCAGGACCCTTCTTCTCCAATCATCAATAGCTTTTATGTGCACATTAACTGCTTCCACGAGGTATCACCCCAAAACATCTATTCATACATTCCCACTTTTTTGACACACAACAGTAATCAAGATCTCTTGGAGTATTGTAAAAATTGGAAATATATTGTCGACGAAAAAATTAGAGAGAAAGTCTACATGATCACATTACCAAGATGTAATTAAATCGATCTTACGGTAGTGATGCTTGGACACCTCCCAGTAACGCATTGTGTTTTCGTGTTGAAATCTAAGGTAATAATCACGTCAAAGTTACTGAATTTATAGACAATTTATATTAGTCTCTCCGTCGCGATAATTTGTTGTCCTTTCATTTTGGAACAAAGACTAGGAAAGTATATTATAGCATTTGTGATTATCGTTAGTAGATATCGAAATATAGAAATAATAACAAATGATTGAGATATCTTTAAAAAGAATTAGAACAACAAATAACCGGAAACGAGGGAGTACCATATTGCTAATTACTTTAATTTTCTTTTGGATATCCCTCTTCGCTCTATTCTTTACTGATGAAATAGACCAAGAAGGGTAGGAGTCATGTATGGTTAGGATTACAAACTGTTTAAGCAAATCAAGTGGTGAAATTATGCATGTACGGAGTAATATTATATTTATTGCTATTTATAGAGGCGGTCCCGTTATGTCAACTATTTCCCCGGTATTACGTACGTTATACACGTACATGACTTGATTTGGACTCGCTCCAATCACGTTTAATTTAAGGTCTCTGTTTTATAATTTTTCTATGTTTATTAAATTAGTTTTAAATTCGTGTAAAATTTTACAAATTTGTTTGTCAAACTATGGGCACCATCGAACAGAATATTAATAAATAAATAAAATAACTATTTTTTTTTGCTGAAAACATTCCTTATATCACTGTACGCCGTAAAATATAAAAGTTGAAAGAAAATCTATTATCTTATGAAAGTCTACTCTCTTATACCATTGCGTTAATTTTCTCGGCAAAGACATTTAGAAAATAGGAAGTTGAACGGTAGTTATTGCGTGAGCCATTGGGACGATCCTTTTTATAAAAAGATAAGTCATTCAATAGAAATAAATAAATAATTTTCTTACAGAAATCGACCGTCCGTTTTATTTACTCCCTCTTATTTTGAGTGTTCTTCCCCTATATCTAATATATGTGAAGAGTATTATATTGAAAGGGGAAGAACAGTCAAAATAGGAGGGAAGGAGGGAGTATAATTTATCGAAGTTAAAATAGGGTTAAAACGGCATATTTCTCTAGAAATAAACCAAACATTACAAGTGACCAATCATAAACCTAATATACAAATTCTGAATTTCAAGAAATCTTGAATGAAACCAATTTTATCACAACATGCTTTATCTTAACAGTTAAGTATTACTCATTTACTCATTTACTAATTTACTCAATTACTCTGTACTTATTATAACAACTACGAAAAAGGGCAAAAATCATACCTTACGCAGTAAATACCTTACGCATAAAAGAGATTTATAAACTGGAGGTTAAGTACTTGTAGTATATTTTGTACACAAATATTACAAGGAAACTTAAATTACAAGGCTATGAAAAACTGAAATGAAAACAAATATAAGACGGTATCTAACAACCCAATCAAATCGTGTTAAATACACTTTCTTTAGAGTATTTTGATCCCTATAAGCCTTGGGTATCTTGAAATATCTGTAGGATAAGACGATTACTTTTTTGTCTTAAGCCAAGAACAAAGAACAACAATGAACAAACATAGTTTTGTTTTGTTTTGTTTTGTCAAAATCTGTAAATAATGTGTACAAACTTCCTTATTTTCTCATGAACTCATGTATATATATATATATATATATACACACACAATATATATGCATGCAACACATACATACGAATGCACTGCTATTTAGAGGATAAGGACGTTGTATTTGTTTACATACAACCAATCACACGCAAATATAACTGTCAAGGCAATACTTCACGTGCGAAGCTGGAAACAAGGAACCCCGATCAGCGAATGCCAACCCTATCGGGGACGTAGCTTCCTATTCAGAAACAATGCAATTGCTTACGAAAAATTCCAAAGTGTTAATAAATCCAACCCCAAGTATATACCCGCGATAGAGGATGCAATATACATTGTTTACACTTATACTTTTTATACATGATAAATATATTTATCATTACCTTATCCAATTTAAACATGAACTTGATAATTAAGATTTGTGATACACGAATTCACGATCCTTTCCAAACCGTGGTGCACGGGGAACCGCGGATGGAGAAACAAGGGACAAGCGTAGAAATACGCATTTGTGGAGTCGCCACCAACTTTTGTGGGAAGTTGGAACCGTTCGAATACTTTATGCCATGTCAAGACACAAAGTAATGACATGAACATACACCAAGAACTCGTTACCCATAACATTCTATGTCTAGAATGACTCTCGTGGATGCCAATGAACACAGATGTTCACGGAGATCTGGAGTAAGGGGTGAGGGTTGTGATGCACGGGACCCGCGATCACGTGCCTCGGCGAGGAGGAGGCGCGATGTGGCGTCATATTGAATACGCGTTTGTGGAGTCGCCACCAACTTTTGTGGGAAATTGGAATCATTCGAATACTTCATGCCATGTCAAGACACGAAGTGATGACATGAACACTAAAAAACTCGTTACCCTTAGCATTCTATGTCTAGAATGACTCTCGTGGATGCCAATGAACAAGGGTGCTCACGGAGATCTGGAGTAAGAGGTGAGGGTACGTATTAGGAAGCTCTTTTGATGGAACATCTAATCCCGCCCGCCTCGATAGCGGCCTCTACTAATGGTTAAAGAAACTCTTCTATTATCGATGTGTTGTCGGTTATATGCATGCTATGCAACATCCAAATTTTGATCCTAGCATGTGAGTTAAGACTAGTCGGTTAACATGTATTTTAGCAATCAATTAGGTCAAAGTAAGGTTTAGATTCAATTGACAAGTGAAAATGCAATAAATCATACAATGATTAAAAGAGAAGAAAAGAATAATGATTACAACGGATTCGGGATGTATGTGGGAAATATGTTTGAAAGATTTGAAGAAAAGGAAAGAATTAATAAAACTAAACGAATCAGATTAACAACGATAATACGATTAATATTTGATTAAATTAACGAATTAAACTACGTCGAAGTGAAACAAGAAGTTCAGAGACAGAACACAACCAAGAACAGGCGCATCAGGTGGTGCGTCCTTTGGAAAAGGCGCATGAGTTTGTGCGTCTGTTCTTGAGGTAGCTTCTGGCTGTGAAGCCAGAATCGCAATCAGTTAATGCACGTTGGTGATTTATGGTTCATTACAGATCTACAAGTCAAGTGGAAGTGATTTAATTGATTTTAAACATGCTAAACTATATCAAAGACGGATCTAAGGACTAGATATGAACGAATCTAACCTTTTAAGACATGATCTTGAATTAAAGACGACAAAACCCGCTAATATCGACTATTAGGGATCTAAGTCAAGAACTAGATAAATAAATATGAAGTAATGTTAAAAGGTAAACTAATAATAATAAAAAAAGGTTTATAAACGGTTTTAACATGAATCTTACATAATTTATACAATACAAAAGAAAGTACAAGACGAGATTATTACACCCTCAGACTTACATGTTTGACGAAACAAGTTAACTAAGTTGTCTTTTAGCGATAGCTCGACTCGATGTAATGAAAGTGCCCTCGAAAGAGGAAAAGAATGATTGATTAGAGTTGATTAATTAGGTTGACTTGGTCAAATTGGTAGGTCAATGCAAAACGAGACAGGTACCCAGAAGGATTTGAGTTTACGTGGTCGATTGATCAAGCACGTAGTTGTCAATAACCTTAGAGCAAGGTCTAGAATGCAAACAGGGAGAAAGAAGGGGCGGAACACTTGCGTGCTTTGAAAGTGTGCACGAACCTCTCCTTATATAGGGAGAAATCCAAAAAGTTTCGGAATACGAAATCTAGAAAATATTCCGGAAACAGGAAAACAGAGCTTAGGAAGTGCCTGAGACTCTTGGAAAAGGCGCAGCACCTGCTGCGTTACTTCCTGAGTTGTCTCCTACAATAAACAAAAGATTTCCGCGTTTTTTTAGGAATTGCGGTAGATCTCGAATACTCTTCAATAAAATACGGATATATTTTACCAAAAAGGATAAGTTTTGAAATATTAAAATATCGGGAATATTTTTGAGCGTTCAGACTCGATTTTGAAAGACAGTTATCAGAAAATGAAGAGGTTTTTGACCCGGACTCCATATAAACTCTAATGATTGTCAAAATGACCGTATCGGCATGTAGATGACGAACAAGGGGTAGACGCAATTGTTTGAGCTATCACTTGACGACGAACTTATGAACTGTCATACAACGTTTCGATCTAACAAACATGCGGCCCAATCATCACTAGGTGGTTGGCGGAAGGTGTAGAAACGAGGTATCTATAGAACCCCCACTTTGAATGAGGCTTGGATAAGACAAAAGTCAAAGTATAGCCGTCAGGTCAATCGAAGATTACAACCTGATGACTATGGTGACGCGAGGCGGTTCTAGGGGCCTGAACCAAGGATCTGTCGTCGGGGAACATTTTAAAGTCTTTCGACTGTCGTGGAGGGTTGTTTAAAGTCCGTTAGACTACGTATGAAAGCTCGCCAGCCATAATAAAAAATCATACCTGAGCATCTTCTTACTTGGACTTGAGGCACGTAGTGAGGCTCGCCAGCCGCTGAATAGGGCGTACGTAATGAGGCTCGCCAACCGTTTTGGATAGGTGAGGATCCTCCTATGTCTGTTGTCAGGAGTACTCCCGCTGGGGAAATATATATGTTACTGTATTGGATGTATAGAAGACTTTATCAGGATTGAATCGTTCCGTTGGGGATTCATGCTCAGTTGTGGCGAGCAAAACTTTGATGATAAAAAAATGGGCCTACGGATTGCATGTCTGGAAAAGAGGTACTTGTTGATTTGGATAACGTCACGTGACGGTTTTGAAACCGATCGAGGCACGGATCTTGGAGAAGAACCAAAGTATACGAAGAAACATGTTGGACAAGAGGCGCACAAGAAATGGGCCCGCAAATAACTAACTTGTAACCGATTTTTGAAAATAGGCGAAAGAATGCTGTGGAATGGGCGAAGCAAGAGCAACGACCCTTGGAAGAGGTGCAGCTATTGCTGCGTTTCTTTTCGAGCTCTCCCATGTCTTGGTAAAACACGAATCAGACGGGGGTTTATTCATTTGCTCGAAACACAATAACTTAGCAAAACTCTTTCAAAACCCGACGAATCGTGCGGAAATCTTGATCAAAATACTCCATTTATCATGACTAATCGAGGAATGCATTCCAATCTTGTCTTAATCATTTGTATTGCTCGATTTTTGGCCGAAAACTAGGGGTTTCTTCCCCAAATAGCTCAAAACTTAGGGATTCTTACTCCATTTCGAATTGTATGTTAGAAATGGATATTAGAAATGAACACTAGTCGTCATTAGTATTGTAGCCATGTATTCAGCTTGCCTTTTTGTTGAGTTTTGAGCAAAATGAGACTGTCACTCTACTGAACCGAAATCCGTCATGAAAATGACCTTAGGCTTGACCATTTGGGACGAAATTTCGTATTTGGAACCCTTGTGTGATGGGTAGCCTTGCTAAGAAGTTGGATTTTTTATTGCGACGACTTTTGCAAGACGCTTTTCCATGGCATAAACACTTTTAAGCGAAATGCTTTCGAAATTTCGATTCAAACCCCTAACTAGGCTTCGAGTTAGACTTGACTTAACCACACCCTACATGTGTAGTTGGGTTTCTGAATCAATGGACAAAGATGACCGTGAAACGTCTTTAAAGGTTTGAAAAGTGTCTCGAAACGTCTTGAAATGTGCTTGAAATGTCCTGAAATTTTGGGAACCGCTGGGGGTTAACTTGAAATGTTTGAAATGCAGGTGACAATCCTTCTACGTCCGGGAGAGATCCCATGGATATCGACCCTGAGCCTTCTTCTTCCCGCATAGGAGAAGATATACCAGCCGAGATAGTTCGGGAGGCTAGGGCAGCTGAGGAGGAGATTTTGAGGCGGATTACCAATGGGCGAGGTTGACACCAATTGGTGGATGCACCTAACTGGGCTGAGAAATGGGATGGTAGACATTTCATTTGGGCAGCGGAGAACCACGTGTCTTACAGGGTGGCTAACAGTATTGTAAGTTTATGTTTGACACTTTTCTCATATTCAACTACCGTTGGGGTTTGAAATTAATGCTAAATGATCTTGACTTTCTTTGGTTTGAACTGCAGGAGGCCGGGAACATGAGGTCCTTCTCTGGCTATACGACTATGATGGAGACATATGAGAAGTTGAGTGAGGAGGAGAGGGCTCTCATTGCGGGAGGAGCCTTTCGGAGAACTGGTCCGAGCTTGGAGGTCGATCAGGGCGATGGAGATTCAGGCGAATCTTTGCCCGATCGGAGCCTTCTTGGATCGTTACAGGGACACGACTTTGACCTTCCATATGCCTTTTGGGGTGGTCGGAGTCACCTTAGAGGACTATGGCATGATTTCCGGTCTGCCGTATGGAGATGAAGTGTTGGAGTGGCCGTCGACGGCCATGAGGGTCGAATTAGAAGAGGCTAGGCAGCTGATAGGTTGGAACCTGCCGGCAGGGGCGGCCGCTCTACCTGGGTTGGTGCCGAGCTCTTACGTGAAGGACTACTTCGCGGGTAGAATTCCGACGAGAGTGAGGATAAGTGGGGAGATGTTAGCTCCTCCTCCTAGCACGGCTGAGTAGAGGGCGCTCTTCTGGCAATGGTGGTTCTTGTCTTCGATTTACCTTAGAGACAAAGGGGAGAGGCTGTCGACGAAGCTCTTTCCTTTTCTTTCTGACTTGAGTATCCTAGGTCGCTGAGACTGGGTTACTCATGGCTTTGCGGTCCTTAGCCGCTTCATGAGGGCCATGGTTAGACTAGAGCTGATGGAGAAGGGGACTTCTTCTGCTACTGTTTGTCCTAGACGTTTGCTGGAGGTATGAACCTTCGCTTTGAATTATACTGAAAGATCAATAATTTGCTTTGTTTTTTTTATTGATCGACCTTTGATTTGACACTATTATTGCTATCTCTTTTGCAGGCGTGGGTGTACTCCTACTTTCCGGGCTTCGCGCCCAAGAGGACGGAGCCTGAGCCAAGGACGTACCCAATCGTGAGGGATTGGGTAGTTTGCCGTAAGAAGAGTCAGCGTTCTTTTTACAATGTCTGAAGAAGGGGCGTGAATGCCCTGAAGCTGGATCACGTAAGTATCTCCGACTGCTTTCTTTTCTGTCTTTCATTTTGGAGAAAGATCATAGGAATGACCATTTGTCTCATCATTCCGAACTAGATCATAGGAATGACCCCTCCATTTATTTAGAATTGGATCATAGGAATGACGCGTTTCATTTCTTTGTCTTAGTGGGTCCTTAGACCTTGGTTTGACTACCCGGACGCTCCATCTTTCGTGGCTAAGGTTCTACGGCCTAGGAGCTCGAGTCGGTTGTTGCCGAGGACGCCTATGGGACCTGTGTGGTACTTGGGCGAGCGTTTGACTCGATAGTTCTCTCGTGATGCTTTCACGATCCCCATCGATCCTCCAGGGTCAGTGTTTAGGAAGCCTTATGACGCCAAGACCCAGGCTGACCTAGCTGGTGCTAGTGGGGATGCCCTCCACCTTCCTGACGAGGATTACCCAGGGTTCGTTCGTCGGAGATTGGTGTACTGGCTGATCGTGGTAAGTATTGCTTGCTTTTTTATGTACTGAATTATGAGAAACGATAAATTGTTTGTTGACGAATCATATGATCTTTGCAAGAGATCAAGGTGGCGGGCGTTGAGCCTCCAGCTTACCCCAAGAGATTGGAGTATACGGATGCGGTTGGATCCACGACGATTTCAGAGCTTCGTGAGTTTAGTGTGGCGGTGAGCGATACTGGTTTGGAGGAGTGGGAGCACCTCGACATAGGAGTGCATTTGTTTTTAATTGTCTTTGAATGTAGGTAGCCCCGTCTCGGCATGTTCCGTTATGGAGGGTGGGCAACCCGTTGCGGGCTACAGCTGTTGAGGCACTCGCAGGTGGTCGGAACCGACAGGTAGGAGCCGAGATTCCCGTCCTCGGGGTTTTAGCTGGGCTCACTAGCGATGAGGATTAGCCGTCTTGTTTTGTTCGTTGACTTTGGATATTTTGAACTTCGTTTTGAGATTTGTTGTACATTTGGATTTGATTTTCGGGCGAGATCCCCCTGTTTTGGATTTGATTTTAGGGTGAGAGCCCCCAGTCTAGAGTATATATTCCCTTTTTGACTATGCTACGACGGCCTGAGTGTCTTTGCTGTTAGATTTCTTCTGTTCCTGCAGGTTAGCTTAAAGACAGGTTAATTACAGTTGGTGGTCTAAATTGGCGCGAAATAAAGACCTGACAATGAGAAAATGCGAAACAAAAATGCATGGAAATGTGTGAAAATGTGTATTAAAATGCGACCGACATTGGGGAGGGTTACCCCCTAAAAAAAGAAAGAAAGAAAATATATAAGTATGTAAAAAAAATGAAAATGAAATGAGTTTCTAAAAAGAATGAAATGAATAAAATCTGCTAATATGGCAAAAATGTCAATTAACGTATTGAAAACTGAACACGACATGACTTAGGACATCTAAGTCTTTGGCAATTTGACGCTTTTACTATATCTACATCTTATAGGAATAAGAAATCATAGACGAAATAGTACTTCGGAAAGTGCGAAGGCTCGAAATCTGAGAAAAGAGCCTGAGGATGAGGCGCAACAAGAGCCGCGATTCTTCGGAAGGGCGGAGCTCACACTGCGTCGCTAGCAAATTTAGGAAAGACGAATAATATATATAGCGAGCTCAGTTTAAGGTTTTGTTTATTCAAAACAACTTCCAGCAATCCGTCTCTCACAAAAAAAACATCTAATTTCAAAAAAAAAAAATTCTGAAATTATGGATGCCTTTGAAAATCGTCTCAAGGAGTCGGCAAATGAGTTCATTAACGTAGAGAAACACAACATGGGCGCGGTCAATCTAGGGACCATCTTAAGCTTAATGATAGTGAAAGTAGTAAGACCCTTCTTAGATGCATGTCTTGAATATTGGGACCCAGAATTACATGTATTTGCCTTTTCTGGAGGCGATATCTGTCCTTTCCCTGAAGAAATTGCTGCGATTGGGGGATGGGATCCCGAAGATGCTTAAGTTATACCTCTTAGCTCTCAAGGCTATAAGAACAAATTTAGGGACCTCCTCAGGTTGACCAAAGCTGAGGTAGACCGCTATGTTACCTCAAAAGGTGTCCGTATGCATGACTTTCTGAACCGATTCATAAATATGGAAGACCCTTTCTTATCCTATGTTGCGAGGCGCAGGGCCTTTGGATTTTTTCCTTTTGCATAGCTACATCTTCCAAGGGCACATTGACAAGGAAATGAGAGGGGATCCTCTATTCTTGAGCTTGGTAGAGCAAATGGAGCTGCGCAAGAGCCCAACTTGCCTTTGCCTATGAGAGATCATTCTTGGCCTCGATAATAGAAAGGCTAACCGCGAGCTTCCATATCAGGGGAGTCCCGTCATTGTGCAGGTAAAAACCTTTCTTTCTTTCTTTTTTTTCTCTTTTTTTTTTTTTTTTTTCTTTTTCATTCGTTTTTTTTCCGTTTATTTTGACGGACTTCTTTTGTGCTGCAGATATGGTTGATGGAGTGCCTGCAATTGATCGAGCCCCAAGTTGATGTGCGATGATATCGTGCTTGATCCATTACAATGAGGACTAGGCTCTATATGGTAGACTTCTCTAGGATTCCCAACTGTTGAGAGAACAAGCTGAAGGATGAAGGTGGCCCTTTGATAAGGTAGAATGTGCCATGGTGGCACCTTAGGGTGGTTACTGGAGTATCATCATTAGATCCGATTCGGGCACTGTGCGTTCCTGGCTTGGAATTCATGGTATGCATCTTTCCCTAAAGACCGACGAGGCAAGTGGGCTTCAAACACAGGATCCCCCGACTTGACATCGTTCCTCAAACTGCCCTGGCTAATACTGCGGAGTCATGTAGAGAATGGGCAACTAGATGGGTACAAAGGAACATGTGGTTCATACCCTCTCATGTTGGCTCCCTATGGGTATCTGACTCATACCTGAGATGGAGAAATGTTATTACTGCAAAAGAGCGCGAGAAGCAAAGGAAACGCGAACCTGTGGATTGCAAGATCTATGAATCTGGTAAGGAAATGTCAAAATACTTGACTAAAGGGGAGGAAGAAGCCGGATTCCTAGTCACGCATCCAACAAAGAGGTCGAGAATTAATCCTGCTGCGAGGGTAGTGATAGATAGACACGGTAAGGCGAGACCTCGAGAAAGACCGTTGGTGATTAGGTCTAAGGTGACGCGGGAGCGTCCACCTCGTTGTCGAGACAAGAAGGATGACAAAGGCAAAGGCAAGATTGAAGAGTAGCCTTAGTCAATTTATATTATGTAGTATTAGTATTATTTTTGAGTTGTAATAAAAGATGAGATTTTTAGAATCCTAACTTAGCTTTATTTCGGCATTTTATAATATGTAAGATACTATTATTATTTTTGGAATAATGAATAAATGTTAAGTTAGTTAAGAAACCAAAGGTTTTCCTTTTATTATTCTTGACGAATTTCATATGCAAATGCAAATGTTCTTCTATTTACATTTCAATAAATAAAATGGGTTGAATCCTGCGAGGGAATGCCTACGTATTCATTACAAAAAATGAAATCAAACCCTGCGCGTAGTTCAAAAATGTAAAAGAATAATTGTCCAAGCAAGAGCTTGTTAATAAACTTAGAAAAAGGTAGCATGAGCTTTACTTACTCCTAAAGAAATACAACTCAAATTTATTTGATGACATGAGGATGATCCAAATGTCAAAATGCAAGAGCAATATAGACATTAAATTCAACTGGCTAGGAGCCGGTTTTATTTCGTGTCGCATAAGCAGCACGTGGGGTTCACGCATGGTGCTCGTTTCTAGTGTATATCTAAGGGTAGTACCGTTTCAATTGGTCTAGATTGGTAGGGTTAGCGAATTCATTCCCGTCTAGGTCTGTGACTCTAACCGCACCCCTTGAAATTATGGATTTCACTAAGAAAGGTCTAGCCCGGTTAGGTTTGAATTTCCCTCGTTCATCGACATGTAGGAGAGCTCTGACTAATTTGAGCACTAAATCTCCTTCTTTGATGTTTCTAAACTTAACTCACTTGTTGAAGGCTCGCTTGATACGTGCCTGATATGTCTGTACATTATGTAATGCACATAGTCTTCTTTAATCCAAGAGGACAAGTTCATCATATCTATCTCTTTTCCAACCAGCTTATGGGATTTGACTTTCCAAGAGGATGCGCAAAGATGGGATTTCGATCTCTACTGGTTGTACAACTTCCATCCCGTAGGTTAGATAGAAAGGAATGGCCCTAGTGGGCGTCCTAACTGAAATGCAATAACCCCATAATGCAAAGGGTATCTTGCTTAGCCAATCACGATAATTGAATATCATTTTCTTGAGGATTGTGACGACATTTTTGTTAGGTGCCTTTACCGCGCCATTAGTCTGTGGTCTATAAGGCGAGGAGTGGTGATGCTTCATCTTGTATTTGGCTAGCAATTGCTCAGTCTCAACCTAGAAGTGTGATCCATTATCATTGATGATTTCATGTGGGAAACCATATCGACAGATGATATTGGTTTGTATGATATTTGCCACGTTTTTATTAGTAAGTTTAGTATAGGATGCCGCTTCGTCCCATTTGGTGAAATAGTCGATAGTTACCAAGATGAAACAGTGACCTTCAGTTCCAGCTGGAGGAATCTTTCAAATGATATCAATTCCCCAGGCATAAAATGACCAAGGAGAGGTCATGGTATAGAGTAATGAAGGAGGAACGTGTTGTACGTTCCCGAAAATTTGGCAATTATGGCAATGTCTGACGTATTTAATACAATCTGACTCCGTTGTCGTCCAGTAGTATCCTAGGTGTGTGATTTTCATTGACATCATGGGTCCACTCATGTGAGGACCGCATTCTCCGTCATGGACTTCTTCGATTACTTTTTGTGCCTTTGAATGATCAAGGCAACGCAAAACGACACCAATAGGTGTTCTTCTGTATAATTCTCATTGCATGACGAGGGATTGAGAGGCTAACAGGCGTATGGCTCGTTGGCCTCTCTTATCTATATCTGGTGGATATGTACCGTTGAGTTTGTAATTTAAAATGGCTTAGAACCTGGGTTACTCCGGATTTTCTACTTCATCTGTGAGTTGGTACACATAGGCCAGTTATGACCGCCATTCAATGCATAAAGGCATTTCAGTCACGTTGTCTGGCATGTTGATCATGGCCGCAAGTTTCCCAAGAGCGTCTGCAAACTGATTCTCTTCACGAGGTAGATGATATGTCTAGTTTTTATATGGTTTTACTCCCTAATTTAGCTCGATTTTACATGATTATTATACTTTGTTTAGTATATTTGTGAGCTAATTACGTGTTCAGGTGCATTGCTCGTTTTCGCTACGTTTTGCAGGAATCTAAGCATTTAAAGGCTTTTTCCTAGCACATTAGCAAGCACCAAAGTCCAACAAGCTAATGGAAGCAAGATGGACCATGGAAGGATAGTATGGAGAATGACAAGCCAAGCATGAAGATTTGTGAAATGGGTTGATATGTAAATGAGAAACCAAATGTAACACCCGGAAATATACCCTATTTTTATAATGAAAATATTTTACGAATACTTTTCAGTAATTTTAAGTTTTAATTTAGAATTTATTATTCCGAGTCGAATTTAGAATTTCCGAGTTCGTATTTGGAATTTCCGCGAGATTCCATGAGAATCCCGTCTTAAGGCGAGTTTGACTTTTTGTTGACTTTTCCTTATACATACTCATACTCCTTAACCTATTTCATTCAACACAAAACACAACACATTTCTTCCTCTTTAAGAAAACTCAAACCCTTGCCTCCATAGCTTTTTCGATCTTTGAATCATCCTAGCTCATTCGTTACTTGTTATAATTCACGTAAGTTCGTCTCATTCTTCTCCCCTTACCTTCCTCTATCCGTATTGATATTAAAATCATCGTCTTTCTCGCTTTTCAATCTTTCCGTCTTTCTCAAGATGAATTTTATTCATCTTTTATGATCTGTTTGTAGGTGGTGACCTCCAACATCCCGACAAAGACTATTACCTTATTGAAGAGGAGCTTGACGATTAGTAAAGACACTTAAAGGTAACGGTGAAGGGTTACTCGATATCATTTACGTGTTTTACATGCTTTATATGCTAGAAATCGTATTTATAATACGATTAGAAGTTTAGGAATCATGTTATGATTAATGAATGTTGTTATATGATGAATGTTGATGATATATATTGATTGTTGATGATTATTAGAAGTAAATTTGAGAATTGAAATGAATTGGTTAAGAAAGGAAGGCTCACGGGTGAAGGGGTGCTCCCTGCCAGTCGACCGGCCGCCGGTCTGCCCACCGGCAGGGAACACATCAGTAACACCTTTGGAAAATTTGGTTTTTGTATGAAGAGGTGTTCCTGGCCGGTGCACCGGCCGCCGGTCACTATGCCGGCCTGGAACACATTTCTCTGTTTTGGATGATTTTTGGTTTTTACCTGTGTTCTGAGCCGGCCCACTGGCCGCCGGTCCCCTGACCGACCTGGAACACGGCTGTATGTTTTTCATATAATTTCTAAAACTCGTAATTTATAATAGTTCGCATGATCCGTTTATCGTAAAATTTTACGTAGTGACTTATAATATTCATGTTTTGGATATATGATATTTCATTCGCTTGTATCACATGTTTTGTGACGGTTTTTGCTATGTCCCACTTTGAGTCGGTTTTTACAAATGATACGGTTTGAGCACTATTTTGTCTTGTGCTTTGTACTCTCATTCCCTTGGCTACCTTCCCGTTCGTAAGGCTGGAATGTCGGAACGGAGAGGTATCCTACTGCTTAAATGCATGTGTTAGTGGGCATACGACGACGTTGTTGGGAGTTGAACGCTATGCGTTGATCGACCCGGCCGTCAAATGTTGTGTACTTGCGAGGTGGTGTTATTTGCATGTAGCGTACCGCTTGTTATGAGGCTTGAGCTCTTTCCGCCTCTTTCGTGAATGTTTGCTACCGAATTTGGGGTACTCGGCGTCTTTGATTGACCGAGTCTTGGATGCGAAACGTTTATCGCATGTCGAACTGGAAAATGCGATTCCGGGATTCTGGCCAAAATTTAGACTAGGACCGTATTATTATGTCGTCCTACCGGAGGAAACTAGTGCACATATACGAAATGAATTGATCGTGTATGAGTTCAGGGAAATGTCTTATCCCGTGGATGCCTTTTAATCATACTTGCCATGTACACGGTGCTAGTGCGTTTCATTTACCGTGAGAGATGTCGTCTTGTGTCGTTCTTGAATGCGTGATTTCATGATATTATTCATGGTCATTGCATGATTGGACACCGTCAATGTCTTGGTTCGTGAATGGATGATAATATGTTGGATTTACTGTGATCATCGCATGACTTGACTTGGTTTGTCTGTCGAGTCTCAATCTTATCAATCTTATACCGCTAACGGTGAGATGCAAGCCCTAGTGAGCGTATTCGGTTGCCTAAGAGTGTCTCTCCCGAGTCTTTGAATAAACATGATGGATTCGGATTTGATTTCCACATGATCTTATCATTATATATTGGATTGCCTATCTATTCTTATTGTAACTCACATGTATATCTATATATGCATGACTTAACTTTTGTATTTCCTTCTATGTACGTTTAATGTGATATGGCTGGGAGAACCCGGAGTTACTCCCCACTGATTGTGGCGTTCATGTTTTTCATGAATGAACAGGTTGCGTGCATGGATGGCTTTTTGCTTTGACTATTTTGGGTTCGGGTGTGAGCTAGCGGGCGTTGTCCCTGGAAGTTTCACCTCTAGACGATATTAGCTAGTTTCGCTAAACACTTGTTCTTTTCTAACATTTTAAGAGACCCCGTCTCTTTGTTGTATTTCGTATTTAGTTTGTAACATTTTGACACTCCTCGTGTTATATAACTTGCATGTTTAAAGGTTTTTAAAAATACCGTATTTCCGCATATTATTTCACATGCTTGTATGTTTTATATTTCCGCATTCGCGAGGGTTGTCACACCAAAAATGAAGCCCAATGCAAGGAGTCCACAAGTCAACATAGGATGCTCCTTTGGATGCTCATGGGATGCCAAGACTATGCAATTAACCGGAGAATTAAGGAGCTTAAAAGCATAGCATAGGATTCTCAAGCATTTAATTGAGCAATTAAGAAATAATAGCCGGGTTAGTGAAACCCCGATCGGGGTTTGGGCTCTGTGAATGCTTATGTTTCAAGTCTCTCTCCCTATATAAAGGAGAGGGACTTCGACACTTAGAGGCATCTTTTTCATATCTTTTTCACCATATTTTACACTATCTTCGCACATATTTCTCCCTTTCATTTCCCTTAGTTTAAGCACACAAGTTTATCTTAGTTTCATATTTAGTAAAACATTTGGTTATTACTTTGTTCAAACACTTGGTTACATTTCAAAGTTGTAATTCAATATTTCCATTCAAGCATTTGGGTTATTTGTTCTTCATTTCCGAGTTATACTTCACGATTGCGGTAATTCTAGTTCTAGTTTTATGTTAGTATTCACTTTCGTCATTTACTTTACAAGTCATTTAGTTAATCGTATAACTAGTAAATCACGATTTCATTGTTATTTACATTAGAATTATTAGTAGCAATTTCATTCACTTGGTATAGCACATTCTATTAACAAGTTGTTCTTTTTTGTAATTTCATATTCATCATGCTTATTATATCAAATACTATTAGTTTAATTATCAACATGAGTGAGTAGTTTCATTTGTCAAGGGATTAAGGAAGCCATCTATAATTAGTAAGTTGTAATTTTTAAAATAAGGATGAATTAATATTGATAAATTGTTTCTATCACATGCTTGTATTGTTTTGGTAATCTTTGTTATTTGGCCAATCACACTGATTAAATTTGTTAATTCATTCTATAAGTCGAGAGGCACGGAATCGGAATAGACTAAACATGTGTAGTAGGACGACTCTAGTTATAACGAAAGTTCTATAGGACTCGACCTAAGGTTGACACTAATATCGAGAGATGGGTGTCTTTAGCCTAAACAATTAACAATATTAAGAATTCCTATGTTTAACATGAGCATTTACTTATTTGCATAAGTGACCCGACTCCCCTAGACTTTTTTAATATTATTTAATTTACATCATATTTTGCTAAACATCAAACCATTAAACCGACCTTGATAGTAGTCTTTTCATAGCATTTCATAGCGAAATTCCCGTTTTCATGTGTTCGACCCCTCGTACTACATTAATTTGTGTATAGGGAAATTTATCTTTGATTAGGTGTGCGACATAGCCTATCACTTGATAGGGTGCTAGACTTTCACTTTGAATTTTCCAAGATTCCGTCACTTGGTTGATGATTAGGGAGGAGTCTCCATGTACTCAAAGAGTCTTAATACCTAAGCTGACTGCTGCTTGTAAACCGATGAGGCAAGTTTCATATTTTGCAACATTGTTTATTACCTCGTAGTCCAGTTTGACAGATAGTGGTGTATACTCGCCTTCAGGAGAAAGGAGCAACACTACCACTCCGAATCCTCTTAAATTCGATGCACCATTGAAGTAGAGGTCCCAGGAGTATATACAAGTCTTAAATATGTCCTCATCTGAAAATGATCACGTGTCTATCACTTGGGTATCGTTGATAGGATTGTCTGCAAAGAATTCGGCAACGCCACGTCCTTTAATGACTTTCAGAGGTACATATTTGAGATCGAACTCTGAGAGCATTACGGTCCATCTCGCAAATATATTTTACCGCGCTAGCCAAAAATTGAGCGCTAAAAATTTTCTTCTGCGACAAACATTCCGTCGCAAAATCCTCAAAATCCGTCGCAAAAAACCATCTTGCGACGTAATTCAATCCGTCGCAAAAATCCAAAAAATCCGTCGCAAAATCCATTTTGTGACGGATTTTAATTCAGTCGAAAAACAACCGTCGCAGAATGACTTTTTTCTTGTAGTGACGGGTTTCTCGAATAGGTACTTGTTGGGATCCATCTTGGAATACACCTTGACATAGTAGCTAAGCATATAATGGCGTAGCTTCTTTGTTGCCCACACAAGAGCGAGGCATGTCTTTTCGAGAGGTATATATTTGCATTCATATTCTAAGAACTTCTTACCAAGGTAGTAGATAACTGTTTTGTAACAACCCGTAATTTGAAAGACCGAAATTATATTTGAAAAATAATAAATTTAATTTATTTTAATTTATTACGATTTATTTGAATTTATTATAATTTGATATAATTATTTTTAATTTATTCGGAATTAAAGAGTAGGTTTTACGGTTTAACCCCGAACGTCATTTAACTATTCCCGAGTCAACTTAAGTCCCGAAACAAACCCGAAACCCGACTCCTGCATGAGTCACACGCCCAAAATAACCTTTGTCCCTCATATTAGATCTTTTGATTAAACTAATAATAATATCTAAGATATTTGTAACTTTATCAATCTGTCAGTTTAAATTACGCAAATCGCTTAAAAACAGACCCGTATTCTTCCTCTTCTCCACGGCTCTTTCCCTCCTCTCTTAGGATTAGATATTTTCATTAAACTAACATAATATCTAATAATATCTAGATATTTGATTAAACAAACATAATATCTAATAATATCTAGATATTTACCATAATATCTTTATAAAACCCGAGTCAATCCCGTAACAACAAGTTCAAAACCCGACTCCCATTAATCCCTATAATTACACGGTCCAACTCCCCTCTTACTCACTAATTATCTTTCTATTTTACATTAAATCAACTTAATATCTTTTTAATACCTTCTTTAATATAATCAAAATCGTTCTTCGTGTTCTTGATCGTTCTTGATCGTTCTTGAGCAAAATCGTCACAAAACCTTCGTTACTTGGCCAAATCCGTCCTAACTTATATTTCTAGAGTCTCCTCTCCGCTCTTCATCTCATGTAAGTTTTATTTTCAATTCCGGACCAAAATGTTTCAACACTTTAATTGTTGAAATCAAGTTTTTAATTCTAATAATGTTTTTCTTGTCATTTCTTATAAGGGGAAGATTTTGAAGAGGAGTTTGGTGACTCGTATATTTTAGAAGAAGATTAGTAGACGGGTTTTTAGTTCTTATTTTGGTGCTACTTGGTTTTGTGATAGCTAAGGTAACGATTCCGAGTTACTCGACGAATTAATGTCACATAGCTTTTTGTTTATGTTATTGTTATTTACGGTTTTAAGTAGTAACATGATAAGTTATTATTATTAAGTTTTATGAGATTCTAACATATTTAGTGTTTTTGACATGTTGGATGATTTGTTCAAAATCATGATTTTAGTATGAATGATGGTTGAATTGGTTGTTAAAATGGATGGTTGTTAATTAAAACATGTTAGAAATAATTTGGGGTTGTTTGTTGGTGGTGGCCGTGTGTGGTGGCTGAGAAACCGACCCAAACCAGGCCGGTTCAGCCCGGTCCAGGCCGGTTCAGACCCGGTCTGGGTTGGTCCGTGATTTTGTTGTTGTTTTGACGGGTTTTAAATATGTTAAGCATGCGGGAAATATTAAGAAACGGTTTTAGAAATAGTTGACCAAAACCGGCCCAAACCAGGCATGTGGGCCCAGTCCAGGCCCGGTTCATGTCTCGGCCCAGTCCAGCCCGGATGACCCGTGAGTCCCTCTTTGGACTTGTGACGGTTTTTGAGTTTAGTGTTATTATTATATCATGTTTTGTAATATTTAGCAAGTGGGAAATTTTAATAAGTAAATTATTTAAATTAAACGGTTTTCATAATATTATTATTTCTCACATGTTAGAAATTATAGCATGAGATTGTAGTTTAATTTGATATTCCTTAAGTCAAACGGGTTTAGTAAGAATTTATAATTCACATGTTAGAAATTAGAATAAAATAGCATGAAATGAATATGATGTTCTTATGTTCAAGCCTAAATGGCAATACTGCTGTTCTTTCTAAGCAGCCGGTTTGACCAAACGGGTTTGGTCAAACTAAGATCTACACACCCGTTTTGACTGATTGACCCTTCGCCGGGACTCGGGTCGGGGATTTGTCTTCAAGTAAGGTTTTATTTAATGAATGAATGAGCCTTAGTAGATATGAGGCGATATGATATTTGAATGTGATTTATATGCAATTAGTCACATGATAGGAAGTTGTTCCCGTGACTGTGTAATTTTATGATATATGTCGTGTTGACTAAGTACCCATAGAGAATTATGATTATATGGCGTGTTAAGTTGTATCTTGACCATGTTTTAAAGGTAACCTCTGAGCTAAAATACTGTTTTATGGTTTGGCCATTCTAATTCTAAATGAGTACCTTGGACCATGACATTGATAGGCCTTACTATCTTTAATGAGTATATAGTTCACAGCTTGATAGCTTTTGTGTTCCCGACTTGGTGGGTTTATATCCAAGCTGGGGCATGGCTGCCTAATTGCTTCCACTTTGGGAATGAAGTAAGCTTAAGTACTAGCCAACTCTGCTTAGGGGGTCCCCTATTAGAGATTCTCATGTACTTTTGGTCATGAGACAAGGAATGGGTTAGCTGTTGTCGCTAGGTCTGATCAGTCTAGGACTAGGATGTTTTCCTACCTTGTGGTATAGCCTCGAGTTACAGAAGTCGACTATTGACCGTGCTAAGAACTTATGCACTGTTTCTAAGACTTATTGGTGTTCATGTTTGATGATTCTATGAATCTTAGAAGGTGAGATGCAAGCCGGCTAAGGTTGATAGAGTTTGGATTACCGGTTGTTAACTGATTCACATGATAGTTGTATGATTAGGGTCGAGAGTATCATGGCCATGTTTTAAATGTAACCTCTGAGCTAAAATACTAGCTTCCCTACCTCGTGGTATAGGTTGTTAACCGATTCACATGATAGCTTGCATGAGTAGCTTATCCTTCATATGCTAGGTTATATGTTAGTTATTTGTTTCATAACATGAAAAGCATATCGTATATGTTTAGGTTTTGTATTTTCCATATACATCTCTTTTATGTTATTCATGTTTTATTAAACTCGACATTTCGTGGCTGGGAGAACTCGGAGTTACTCCCCACTGACTGTGGCTTCCGTGTTTATATTTAATACGGTCGAACAGGTTTGTGAAGCATGCTTGGGTACATTGACGAGCTAGCGAGTGAAGATTTACCTTGGACCTATATTCGGTTCTTCGGATTGTATTATTTAATACACTCTTTTATTTCCGTATTTATTAGGGAGATATGTCTCCCATTTCAGATACTTCTTATGTATAATATTATTTCCTTTTTGTTATGAACCTTTTTCTTTAAGACACCTTTGTTATGATGAATATATTTAATGGTAGGTTCCGGTTTTAAAATTTACCGATTTTCACTAAAGTGAACCTATTAAAAATGTATTCTCATCTTTTATTTATTTAAATTACTTGTTTTATCTTTCCGCAAATTCGAGGTGTCAGAAATTCTATATTGTAATTATCAATTGGGGGGGGGGGGGCAATAAAATAAATAGAGTTGTAATATTGAAATGATTTACGAGTTAAATGAATTAAAAGAAGAGTAGATACCATTTGAACCATCTAGTTGTTTCTTCCTTTGGTCATGCCAAATTCTATAACTATGTTTAGTGGCCATAAACAATTGTTTGTATTAGTCAATTTCTATCTTTATAACGAGAGTTGGGATGGGAATTAGGACTACCAATAGGGGTTTAGTGACTTAACCATGCTGAAAGGACGTTAGGACCCACTAAAAGGTCGGTACGAATCCGATAGGAATATACCGCTACAAGGCCTAGACAATCATAGTAATTCTAATGTTGGTATCAATGAAACTTTTAATTAGTTTTACATGTATTTCTCTTTCACTATAACAACTTGATTAGTTAGTTTATCTTACCGTATTAGATAGTTTATTTTGTTATTATCTAGCTAGTTTACTTTATCGTCTTTCTATTCTCGTTCTTAGATAGTTTACTTTATTATTATTGTCTAGTTTATTAGTTTAGTTAGTTAGGCTTTCAATATTGTCATTTAAATATCGTTTTTAGTTAGAATTTAGTTGTTGTTATTCGGATCAGAGGGTTTCCCCGATCGGGTATGTGACAACCCGATCGGGTAAGTCTTCTGTTCTGAGTTTTTCATTTGCAATTTACATATTTGTTATTTACATATCGTCATTTATATACTTGTCATTTTATTTTATGTTAATAGTTTAGGCAACCACCTAAAGTGACTCGAACTTAAATGAAAATCAATCCATAGCAATTCATAGTTAACACGTACTCCCTGAGGATCGACACCCTACTTCCCTAATTACATTCCTTATGTTGTTAGCCTAAGTGCGAGTAATTATTTTTGTATCGGGACCGCGACAGAACTGATCAGGATTATACTCATGGGAGCAAAAATGTGGTGTCTTAATGAGGTTAAGACATCCGCCTCCAATGAAACCGAGGCAACAACTCACAACAAGGGTCCAAGCATGACTTCTAATATGCAACAAAGTGAAAGTAGGAAAAATATTTTAGCTTCCCCAAACCGAACAAGGCACATCCTCACATTTTAGGTTCATCATTGTCGATTCAAGGGGGAGCTTAAGACAAAAACATAATAAATGCCAATGCAAAATAAACTAGAACGCATGCTAAGAAAAAAGAATAAGTGCTTACAAATGGTGGTTATAAGGAGGGCTCCACCAACCTCGTTTCTTGGCTTCACTAACAAAAAAATCCATGCCACTTAACGCTCTTAGCAACCGATCAAAGGCTTGTGAATGAGCTTCAAATAGGCACAAATAGGATATTGGCCAGCATATAAAATGGAGCTTTCCAAAAGCTCTCCCATTCATCTTACCCTTGGCACTCGAGCCCTTTCGATGCTCTAAACCAACCAACTCTCAACCTTTGTCAATAAAAGGTAGAAAATATGATTCATACTCTTTGGTAGGCTTCAAGTATGTCCCATCACCATGTGAATCAAAGATGATAGGATTGGGCTCAATTGATTCTTCTTGAAAAGATATTTCCCTTCCTTGAATACGGGACGGTTGAGGAATAGTTGAAGGGGAGGTCAACTTCTCACCACTGAGGTCACTCATGTTAACATAAATTTGTGTCACTTCCTTCTTGACCCTCCATATAACCCAAGCCATTTTTTAAGAAGGGAGATTTTAATTTTTCCAAACTATGGTCAAAGCTACCAAAATCATAGCTTTATTCTCGACTTCTCAATTCTCCAAACATAACAAGTTCATCTTCGTCAACCTCCGCTTCCAAAGTTTTGCCTTCACCTTCCCAAGTACCCATGCCACACACATCTTCTACGTGGGTGATAGAAGAAAAGTGTGGTGAAGCGTCTTCCTCATCGTCATTGTAAACGTCCCAAGTACGAGGAGCAAAAGTAGTTCGCTCATAATTTACTTCACACTCATCCTCCCTTGAGAATGTATCTTCAAAGGTGGAAAAATCGCCCAAATTATCCTCCCCTACCTCATTCTCTATTTCTCTATTATCGTTTGGCTCGCTAAAAATTCCGCATCCCTCCTCCTCATCATCACTATCATCCTCAATCAGAACTCCTCCCCAAAGGGGAGAATAAGTCTTTCCCATATCATTTGTTGAGGGTGTGTTGCAACAAGTAAGAGTTGTATTCTTTTAAGACTGGTGAACTTTGGTGTAATACCCGGTAATTTAGGGACCTTTGACCAAAGTTTGACCTTACGAGATTGTTTGTAGGATGATATTCTGGGAAATCTGTAGTCATCAGCAGGGAGTACTCGACCTAGTAACCTCTACTCGGTCGAGTGCCAAGGTCACTCGACTAAGGGCACCTTACTTGACCGAGTTCAGCCAACTAGACCGAGTGCACTCTTATAAGACCGTGATAAATATAATTTAGAAGTAATTTCTTAAATCATTATTTTCATAACTTACGCTTCTGACTCTAAAACCTAAACCTATATTCCCTCATACTCTCAAACCCCAACCACCTTATGAGACTACAGCCTGGGAAGACGCCGCGGGAGCCTGGCAGCTAGCATGACCGTCCTGTTAAGAAAGACAACTAGTCTGACCATGTAAGTACCTTTCTCACAATTACCTTTGACTTAAGTGACCATAGTCGTAATAGGATTGTATTGTTGATTGTATATTGGAATTTGGAGAAGTGATTATGCATGTACCTGTGTGTGTGTGTGTGTGCGTCGGATGGTGGCTATGTGCATGAACACTAAGAGGTAGGGTTTCCCTACTCAGTATTTGCTAATGCTAATTGATATGATGAGAAATTGTATGATACTTGATTGCTTTATTGATGATGATGATGATGATGATGGAGTTCGGGATTGGATTTTGGGTTGTTACGATGGTTACTGATTGGTGATTCCGTTGGAAGACGGATCACACCCCGAGTTCGCCGTCGTAGTTATTCCGCTACGTGGGTGCACATTAATGTTACGAGTTTGTCTCATTGCGGTGAGATGAAATTTCGACGCCTGTGGCTGCGGTCCAGGGTCAATTGGTGATTTTGTAGAGCATGAATGGTAACCTGAGTCTACTGAAGTGACCGCTGCGGTAGCCCTTCGATTTCTCTTTCTCTTATACTTGTCTTGTACATTGGTCAGTATATTCGGTACTGACCCTTTTACTGTTGAGACTGTGATGATCCATTTGGGAATGACGAGCAGGGTGATTACAGGTTATGTGCTTGATGGTTACGAGTCAGATTGACTGTATCTATTTATGTTGTATATTGTTGTATTAAAGACTAAAGTATTAATTAAATAAACTGTTTCTTTATTGTCTTATGATGTTCACTTCCTCGGGCAACCGAGATGGTAGCACCTCTACTTGCTAGGCAAGGTGTTGCCGAAGGCTCCCTGATAAGTGGGGGTGTTACAAAGTGATATCAGAGCGACGATTTTGGAACCTAAAACCAATGAACTTAAGGAACGTAGGTGTGTAAAGTAAAATGAACAGGTGTATGTGTGTTAGAGGCCCTATGTTGATTTTGGGTGAGAAGGCGCACTCATTCCGAGATCTCGGCTCTAACATGCTTATGTCGAGAACGCCGTTAAAAGGGTAGGTAGTATAACAAAGTGTCTATGTGACGTAGTTGAAATGTTAACATGTGTAGTTCCATGTGTTTGGAATGCCATTGAATGAGTGATGAAATACATGTGGATTAATTGAACTGCTGCGTGGCCGAGTGAATGTGATGTAATTGTGACGATTTTAGCTGAGTATATGCACGTACTCTTGTAGTATATTGTGTGGACTAAGTAGTGGAAAGTAAGTAGTATGACTGTAATGTTTGGACTTTGATTCAATTGCGTAAAAGTGTTAAATACCTTGTTGTACTATGTGCAAGTGTAATTTGTTCAATTGCCTGCAAGAATGTATGTGGCGTGAGTTGGAAAGTTAGGAGGCTAACGCGCGATGAGCTCAGGGATTCTGTCCTGAAGTTTTAAGCGGTATTATTGATTTTGCAAGGACCATAAATGCTTTCGGTTCAAAACTTTTGCGTTTTAAATGTTTTGGGTTAACGCGAGGTACTCGACCGAGTAGGCCTGACTCGAGCGAGTGACGAGGACCCTTGACCGAGTGTCCGATTTGATAGAAATCAAGTTCATATCAGACTGCGACACTCCACGGAGTGCCAGGAACACTCGACCGAGTAACATGTACTCGACCGAGTACATTCGATACTCGACCGTGTACATTCGATACTTGACCGAGTACCCCAATTAAACCCGGTTCCACTTTATCACAATCGAAACCCTATATTACTCTATTCTCTCCCTCACTCGGTACCAATACCATCTTTGTAATCGAAAACTTTCTCAAACCTTCCAAACACCTTCAAACCCTAGATTTGCTTCCTTTCACTTTCCGGATTTTAGTCTTGCTAGTCTCGTACTACTACCTTCAAACTAATCAAGGAAATTTTTCTTTCATTCTTCTTTAAGTATAGTTGAGTAGTAGCTTATTGAGATTGATAAACCTAGGTTTTGTATCTTGAATTTTGATCTTATTGTTTAAATTGGTTAGAAATTCATAGTAAGTCTTGTTTAATTGCTGGGTTAGTGTAGAATTTCTTCAAATTTACTAGTTGTCCCACTCTATAGGCTAGAGTTTGCGGGAATCCGAAAGACGCTATGCGAAACATGTTTTATGATGGCTTAAGATCGATTTCTCAACTATCCTATCTTTTAAAAGTTCATGACTTCCAGATTTGGAGGATAAGAGACCGTCGTAAACTGAAAAATTTTCAAGTCTAAGTTTAAAATTTTCCAAGAACTCTTGTTTATAATGTATACGAGTAACTTTGTGAACATGTTTGCAGATGCCGAGAGCTGGTGCTGCTAGACCTGCCAAAACTGACCCGACCCGATAAGGATGACCCGAGACCAGAAAGTGACCGAAAAGTGTGACCCGAACTTGACCCGAAAGACCCAATCTAACCCGACCCGAAATGACCCGAATTGAAGTGACCCGAAGTGACCCAAACGACCCAAAATGACCCGAATGAACTTATTTTAAGCAAAACCTGAACTGAAATGCCTAAACGACCCATAAGGACCCGACCCAAAATGACCCAACCCAAAAATAACCCGACCCAAAATTGACCCGACTCGAAAGTGACCCGATAATTATTGACCCGAAAATGACCCGACCCGAATGACCCATTTGCCAGGTCTAGGTGCTGCCCCAAGCAAGTGAATCCGTTCTGCTACAGCAGCCGAACGGGGTGAACCTAGTGAACCAGTAGGGGCATCAATAATTTCTGAGTACCCCAGTGTACAGTTTCGTGACTTTGCTTACAGGGATGCCTTTCAAGCTATTATAATGTATACCCCTAAGACGACTAGGTGTGTAAACAAGAGTATGTTGGAGACCATGAGGATATAAGAGGATGTGAGTCACATCTTCAGGACTTTCGAAAGAAGTCTTATGGGTTCCTGACTTTGGAATTCTTGAGCTCCTTTGTGTATAATGTGGATGGAAAGACGGTTAGTTTCCGTTGAAAGTCCTAGACCTCTAATTAGAGTCCTCTAATTAGTTCATTAAATTACATTAACTTAATGATTTAGGATCTAGTTATCATGCATGCAAATATAAAAGCATAAAATATAAGATAAGACGAAAATATCCTTACATTGGGAATTTTCGGCAAAATAGGGCACAATAAGAACTCCTTCTTATTTTACAACTCTTTGTAAATATAATTTCCAGTTAATTTATTTTACAACTCTTTGTAAATATAATTAACTAATTACCTCTATCTCAAAATATATGCATAACCTCAACTTATTTAATGAATTAAAGATTAATCACTAAATAATATCTTATTTAATTGTATTAAAATAAGACGTAAAATTTATTCAGTTAGTTATCGTATAATTGACTAACAAAACTTAAGTGGAATGAGTTACTAACTCAATTTCCAATAAATAACTCTCGTAACTAAACGTACATATCAAATATATGTAATGCCCTTATTAAACTGTATCGTATACAAATAATTAGTATTCTATTTGGGTCTCATCCTATATGTGTGACCTAAAGGGATCAGTTGATCACCGCCGTCATACGACAATAACGTCAAACTCTAGTCAGCCGAGCGTTACCGATTTACGTTAATCAACTGACATGGATTATCAAAATATACTAATCATGCCACGTATATTCCAAATGAGATTTATTATATAAATGCACTATTGTGGAGGACACTTACTCCAACAGTTTCCCTTTATCTACATAATCTCATATTACATAGAACTTTCTAAGTACGTGTCTAGGTTTGAATCTAGACTTAGGCCACTAAGCCTAAAGGTAGCTCCCACTGTTTTTACCAGTATCATGGGATAGGATATGCAGCTGTAGGAACTACTCCTAGTTCCTCCATATTGTCGAATCCATGCTACTTTTATATGCCTCATCAAATGATGCAATGTACTCCATTTCCGTTGTTAAATACGCAATGATTAACTGCATGAAACACTTCCAACGGATGAGATTTATATTTGGAAATGTCACTCTTACTTGGAACCTTTCCAATAGTCCTTTCTGCTTGGTACTCTTCTAACAAATAAATCTTCTATTAAACACAGCCAGTTCGTGATTTTAAATCACCTTGATCAATTTGGAAATTGAAGTCTGTGTAACCCCTTACACGCAACTCACTTTAAACTCCAAACACATGGAACATATCTTAAGTCCTTCGCAAATACTTAAGGATGTTTTTTATGGCTATCAAGTGACTCTCACTTGGATTTGATTACAAACGACTCGTCATGCTCAAAGCATGCGAAATGTCGGATTGAGCATACATCACAACGTATATAATTGATCCTGCAGCGGAAGCAAAAAGAATCAATTATCATGTGTTCAACTTCCTTGAACTAGTCAAAGATCTTATCAACATAAGAATTTTGACTTAATGCTAATATCCTTTTAGATTTATCTCCATAAATCCAGATATCTAAGAGATGTATTCTACGTCTCCAAAATCTTCCATCATCTAAAATGATCAATATGTCTCCACATATAAGACTGATGTACACCACATTACTCCCACTAAACTTCATGTATCAACATAATTCCTCGTGATGTCGAGAAATATTTTATGACATGATTGACACACTAATTTCAACTCTTTAGTGCTTACTTAAGACATCCTCTTAAGCTTGCAAATTAACTTAGGATAATTAGGATCTACGAACCCACAAGTGAATATAAAATATACTATCTCTTCTAGAATCATATTCAAGAAGGTGGTTCTTGAGATCCAATTGACATCATACTATTATGAAATGCTGCAATCGCTAAGTATTTTCGAATGGATCAAAGCATTGCAATTGGTGCAAACTCTTTGCCTACCAATTTATCTTTGAAAACATTTAAATGTTCATCCATGCAAATTTCGATCTTAAAAATCAATTTACACTGAAGAGGTCGTACTTCTTCAAGTAAAATTTAACGGGTCACATACCTGACCATCATGCATGGAGTCCATTACGAATCGCATGACTCTAAGCCATATCATGAAGTTGAGACTAGAAACAATCTCTTATAACTCACAGGTGAGTCACTTTTTAAACGTAATACGAATTTATCACTATTAAAGAGTGAAAAAATTCCACCTGACCTCTTAGGTTCCGAAGAAACAACTACTGAACAAACAATGAGGAAACCTTTTCCGGACCATATGCTCAACCTTTTCCGGATCATATGCTTAGTTTGTGGCTCTTCAAACATTTTCTCCCACTCTGTCTTATCATGAAATAATCGTATTTTTATTGAAAGACAGCATCACGAGCCACAAACGCTTTGTTCTCGTGGTCAATGTAGGATTATTGAGCACTTGTTTCATACGGATAACTTAAAAATTAGGTATGCTACCCATCCATATTGTTTTAAATCAGACTGTTTTAAATGTGCTTTAATATGGTGGGAAAAGAAATAGCAGACAAAATAATAAAAGCACAAGGTTAGCCAAGTGTTTCAGTGTGACTTGACAAAGACAAAACCATATCGTATAAGGTTCTGTTTCTCCATTCAACAACACCTTATCTCATAATGTGGGTTATAGAAGTTAACTCGTGAAACTATTTCACAATACTTTTGGTGAAAATCAAAGTCAATACTTAGATGTTTCTTGTTACGATTTGGTCGTAAGTCCTCTATCTAATACTCTTGGTGGTTAACTACTTCACATTGAAGCTCTTTGAACTTTTCAAAGATTTCTCTTAGCATCTCATTAAGTAGAATCAAACACAATATCTACTTAAATCGTCGGTAATTAAAGTAAAGTAGTCATAACCATCTCTGGTTGTGATTGTTATTGGACCACACATATCCTTATGTAATATGGCCTATAACTCACCAGTTCGATTTCCTTTTCAAGAAAAAGGGCACGAATCATCTTGCCTTGAATACAAGATTCGCACACACCATAACATTCAAAATAAAAAGTTTTAGGGATACTAGTCAATACTAGCCTCTTATGTGCTACACAATCAAGAATTAAGATTAGGGGTCACCAATTTTGAGCCTTCTACAATCTATATGACAAGTAATTTCTAGTTTAGGTCAAGAATATAATTACCTTTGATTGGTATGAGATAACTATTGACCAAGTATAGGCATAAAAAAGATACAACGCTTGTTCCATTCACAAAAGTGAAACACTTGTGTCGTACACTAAAGTGGATACTATATTCTTTATTTAGAGGTCATGTACATAATAGCTTTTATTAAAGTATACCTCTAAATCCAAAACTAGCCCATTATAACTTTTATATGTCTCTATATAAATAAAACTACAATAGTTATATTTCCCTTGTAGGTCGACATTTAAACATAGCTAGTCGTCGCACGAATCATTATTATAGCATTAGATACATTGATGAGAACCATAATAGGTATCTAATACCCAAAAAATGCATTTAGCAAAATAAATGTCGATCATATAGATATTATAGGTGAAAGTACTTTTAGGTGTAGTATACCCAATTTCTCCATAAAACTTGGGGGAGATTTTTTTCTAGTGTCTTACACTGTAATAATAGAATAATCAAAAGTTGGGTTCGACACCTTCCTTGGGTTTGACTTTGCTATTCAAAATAGCCTTGCCTGTTGCCCTTGCCTTGTGCCAACATCGTGCCAACCTACTCTTGAACCTCGTCCTATTATTAACAATTAAGAATAAAACATCCCTCTTAGAGCTCCCACTCACTTTCATTTATCTCTATTTAGACAAATAGATTAGAATTATAATGAAGACTATTCTTCATTTCATTCATGGTGTTACCTTAAAAAAGGATAAACCTTTCATGAAGTGACTACGGTATTTGGTTAATCACGATTTCAAATAAATCGAGAAACCTAGTCGTCCCAACTGATTTGGCCTCTTTTGAGGTAAGCCTCGATAAGGAGCATTATGACGACATACCAAAAATACAAATATTTTCTTTGGAGCAAAAAGATTGATGCACCATTGTAATAAGAAGACGTCAATTTTTAAAAACTCAAAATGATTTTGACAAAGTGTGACATATTCGTATACTCTTCATATGAGACATTTGCAATGGTGAATATGAGGATGAAAAGGAAAAATTCATTTTGTCTGTAGCAATGGTTGTTTAAACGGTGATTTAAATCGCAATCAAAAATGATACCGTATAAATTAATGGAAACTCCTTTCCATGATTGAACGGATTTACAAGTTTGTAGAAGGATAAATATTTGTCATTGCGCGTATAAAATAAATATCAACGGAAAATAAACATTCATTTCTTATAAGTAATTCAATTGTAAAACAATTTACAAGTCACTCATATAATGACCCCTCACGAAATTATATAAGTGATTCCGAGACCCGCATTTTAGATAAAAATGAACATGTTATGCCACTTTTATGTAATAAACGGTAAGTCAATATTTTAACTAATTGTACCCCTAGAACTCTCGGTAAACGAATTTCAACCAAATTCATCTCCTAGTCTTGGGATAACGCTTATCCGGTTGAGCCCAATCCAATTGAGGTGTGTGATCGCATCACCCTACTTACGCGAGGTAAAAAGGGTCCACGTTGTGGTTGCCCTAAGGAACACGGGGTTATTAATTCCCTATAAGTGAACTAAGTCAGTGAATTTTGAATAACTTGTAATTGACAATCGAGGAATAGAACGCATGTTGGTGATTTTGGCATGAGCGGAAAAACATAAAGCAAGCAATTAATAAATCCTAGTATGACTACCTAGCTAATCTAATTAACTAGACGATTACAAAATCGGAAACCAACTCCTTGGCCCCTTGCCTCTTCATGGAACACGCTTCAAAAAGGCACCGTCTTTTGGAACACCGACTTCGGGAATCTCCGTCTTCATAATAATTAATTACAAAAAGATACAAATAAAATTCCTATTATAAATTTGATCTAGAAAATAAAATAAAATTATTATAAACGGCGATACGAGATCGCAAATAAAATTACAACCGAATCGGTATTCCCTTACATTACGGGTAATACCGATTAAAATAATCTAGGCCATACTAGGTACAACTTGCATTAAAAATAAATAAATGACATTCATTCATTCAACTTAAACAACATAAAGAAAATGCTGTAAAAAACTTGCCAAAATCGCCCTTTAACACTTATCATGCCCATTCTAGCCCGGTTTTATGGATATTATCGATTTTTAACCATTTAAAATCAATAGTCAACACTTAAATTGTATTTAGGCTCAAACTAATTATCTAAACTGATTTAGAACTCAAAGTTAGTCCCCACTAATTTTGTTTGTATTTAATTATTTTGAATTAATTATATTTGCTAAATATAGAGGTTTAATCACAACATTTGTGAAATAAACCCAAAATAAAATATAAACATCATAGAAATTTGAAATATAAATGTTGTACATTCTGGCAAATTTCCAGGAACTCCAAAAAATCAGAAAATATTGCCCAAAAATTTTGAATTAATTTTATGAACAAATAGACTTGTATTTATCGGTTTTATCATATAAAAACCAATAAATATAGTAAAATAGTGAAAAAAATTACAAACTTTCACCAAGATAATATAAATCAGATTATAAAATGTACTAAAAAATTTCAAAACAATAAAAGGACGTTTCATATTTATGAACATTATAATCTCACTTTATCGACTTTGATCTCATAAAAATTAATAATCATGCAAAAATTAATTAAAAGTCACGAAATTTTACATAAAGTATGTTAGACATGCATGTGAGATCATATTTAAAATTCATGACCATAATCAACATGCAACTATGTTTAGTTAACTTTTAACATAAAAAAATGCATATTAACTTGATTTAAAGGCCATTAATCATAATAAATAGCAAATCAATCCCTAAAATCACTAAATTTGACCACAACAGTTTTGAGGTCAGTATGTATGCATGAAAATCAAGAAATTCCGTGCAAACCATTTTTAACACAAATTTTCGATTTTACTCAAGTTATCGTATAACTCGATTTTTATGCTTAAAATCAACATGCATGTAACAATTGAACTCTGATACCACATAAAAGTCCTAGAATTCTAATTAGTTCATTAAATTACAATAACTTAATGATTTTGGATCTAGTAAATATAAAAGCATAAAATAAAAGATAAGACAAAAATATCATTACATTGGGAATTTTCGGCAAATTAGGGGCACAATAAGAACTCTTTCTTATTGTTCTTGAGCATAGAAATAGCGGATGGTCCTCCATAAACCAACCTCCAAAGTAGAAGGTCTCCTTCTTGTTGCACCCAAGAATCCATCCAAAAGATCTTAGCTTTTTATTAACTAGATAATAAGTAAGAAATAATACTACTAATATTATTGTATTACTACTCTAGTAATACTTAGATAATATTAGTATTTTTTAGAGTTGTAGAGAAAAGAGATTTTAGTGAGAAGAAGCAAAATAAACATGGATGAACAAGTAGTGAAATGAACAACCAAAATGCTCTAATATAGAGCACATGGCCGGCCATACCACTCAACATAGCCCTTATTTTTGCTCAAAATAATCACATGCATAATGGTAGTGTGTAAGGGTGGTTATGATGATTAAAGTATGAAAGATATGTCACTATCACATAGTTGATTGTGTGTTAAGAAAAGAATAACACACATGCTTCTTCCATGTGTACAAATTCGGTCTATTATGCCATATAATGGTCCATTTTGATTTTTGATATTTGTCCCACAAATACTTATTAATCATATGCTTAATTATCTAGTATAATCAAGTGTTAATTTGATCATAAAACAATTATATGATTCAAATATATATACTTAACTTTTAAGTGATATTTTACCATTATATCAATATATAATGGGTCTCACAATTTCTAGTTAATTTATTTTCCAACTCCTTTTAAATATAATTAACTAATTACCTCTACCTCAAAATATATGCATAACCTCAACTAATTTAATGAATTAATGATTAATCATTAAATTAAATCTTATTTAAACGTATTAAAATAAGACGTAAAATTTATTCAGTAAGTTTTGTATAGTTGACTAATAAACTTAAACGGAGTGAGTTCCTAACTCAATATCCAATAAACAACTCTCGTAACCAAACATATATCAAATATATCTGTAAGGGACTTAATTAAACTGTATCGTATACAAAATTAGTTTTCTGTTTGGGTCTCATCCTATAGGTGTGACCGAAAGGGATCAGTTGATCACCGCCGTCGTACGACAATAACGTCTAACTCTAGTTAGCTGAGCGTTACTTATTTAGGTTAATCAACTGATGAGGAGTATCAAAATATACTAATCATGCCACGTATATTCCAAATGAGATTTATTATATAAATGCCCCTATTGTGGAGGACACTTACTCCAACATCCGTGTCATGAATAGTGACCACTGCCTAACCTTGGACCAATTCGCGCAACACCTAGACCTCGAGAAAGCTGATGGGGATAGCTTCGACACTATAGGTTTGGGGTTGAGGGCTACTACCTCCTACTTCCCTCTCTTTAGTGGCCGACGGTTATCCAGCGTGAGTTCATTGCTGATTAACAATGTTCAACACCCAACCCTAAGACTATTTTTTAGGATGCTGACTTGTCTATTGTATGGGCGGAGTCATATTAGCAAGCTCAACTCTAATGAGGTCTTGTTGTTGGTGTCATACTTGAACCCGAAGCGGGAGAAGCAAGTTTACTATAGTGCTCCATTGTTTGTGCTAGCCTAGCACATAGGACCACCCCTGGCACTAATCACCGTAGCCTTAGTTGCGGTGCTATTTTGACCCGTTTTGCTCAGAGACTGACTGACTTTGCCCCTAATGAGAACTTCCCTGATTTGTTTGGTGGAGTCCCTTTGATCGACATTGAGTATCTCCAACGCCTTAAGTGGCTGAGATTGCTAGACGGGGGAGTGTATGCCTTGAGGGTGAGGGGAAAGATGTGGATGACTCTACCACCTGGGGAGGACCTACCTGTGACTGAACACTTAGCGAGGGATGACCCAGACTCGCTAGCCCTACCATCTCAAACCTATACCATACCGGACCACCTTCTGGTGGATAGAGGTAAACCTGTTGTGGCCACCCGTAACAGGAGAGTACCCTTACCTACTCGTGAGGCCAGACATGTAAGGGAGGAGGTAGTGGTGGAGCAGCCTTATGTTCCCCAGGAGCCAGTCTATCAGCAGACTTATTATCAGTTTCCGCACTATTCTACGGTGCATGACCCTCGGATGCATGTTAGTGAGTTGACGGAGTGTTTGTCAAACGCTTTAGTTTTAAGTAACATGTAGGAGTTGGCATATACGCAGGGAGTGGGTAGAGAGTTAGCTCAGCCGACTTGGTGGAGTGGAGTTGGTAGTGACCAATAAGTGTTTGATTGATATGGGGTGAACCGAAGCGAGTGAGGAACCTCCATTAGTCATGGATATGGGTGTCTCACCGGTCCGTGGGGTGCTCAGTTCGTTACCCCGAACCCCGCGGGGTATGGTTGTGATGGGGGTTATCCTAGAGAGGATGCACCGGGCCGCAATGATGGAGAAGGGACGTCAGGAGCAGTTAATGAAAATACGGATGAGGACCGAGATCAGTGAGTTACGGCTCGAGGCTATGATTGTACTTTCTGTTAGTGTGGTTGAAAATAAACTTGTTGGTTGTTGGAACAATTTGTGTTGGTTTGTATCGGTCATAAGGCTAAGACTTTATTCGTTGACTATGTTAGAATTTGTTGTTTGTGAACGTTGTGTTGATACACGAGTGTTACTCGTTATCAACAGGTATGTTATCAGAAATTGCCATGGTTGTTTGAGTAATTGATGCGTAAAGATGATTATGGAATATACGTTATCTTGGATGCCCTTGATTGAGTGATAGGCAGTACTCGACTAAGTGTTGCTCACTCGAACGAGTACACCAGACATTCGACCGAGTACGCCAGATCAGTAATGTATGTTTTGTGGGATTAACATGCACTCGACCGAGTATTGTCCGCTCGACCGAGTGAACAATACTCGATCGAGTGAACAATACTCGACCGAGTGGATGCTCAGTATTATCGAGGAGCCGAGTTTTGTATGAGATGATAAATTTTATTTACCAATTATGTTTGATGTTGGGTAAGTGGCGGGTTAAGTTGTCATTAGTTATTGGTTGGGTATTGTGTCTTATCAAGATTCGTATCGTATCTTAAACTACGGTTGCTGTGATCGTGGCTTGCGTTACGGTTTGAGAGAAACTATGATTGTCTAATTTATTACTGTGAATTCATATTATATGGGAACAGACTTTGAATAATAACTGTAACATCCGCGCCTCAGGCGCAGCCTGGTACTTTATTGTAACTCTGTGACTCTATGTGGTTGGTAACTCCACCTCGTATACATGGAATTTAACAGATGCTATAAACTTTGTAACATGATTAGTGGTACTTCATTGATGAAATTGTAACGAATTATTAGACATCTATGTTCATCCATCTTTTACCAGTTACAATCTATGCCGCTACCATAATGGATATTTGGCTAGTACAATCCAAGATCATATAATGAGTGACTGTGACAACCCTCGCGAATGCGGAAATATAAAACAAACAAGCATGTGAATTATATTGCGGAAATAGGTAGTTTTAAAAACTTTTATACATGCAAGTTAAATAAAACGAGGAGTGTCAAAATGTTACAACTAAGTACGGAAATACAACAAAGAGACGGGGTCTCTTAAATGTTAGCAAAGAACAAGTGTTTAGCAAAGCTAGCTAAAATCGTCTAGAGGTGAAACTTTCAGGGACAACGCCCGCTAGCTCACACCCGAACCCCAAAATATCATAGCCAAAAAGCCATCCATGCAAGCAACCTGTTCATTCATGAAAAACATGAACGCCACAATCAGTGGGGAGTAACTCCGGGTTCTCCCATCCATATCACATTAAACGTACATAGAAGGAAATACAAAAGTAGAGCATGCATACATATAGATATACATGTGAGTTACGATAAGGATAGATAGGCAATCCAATATATAATGATAAGATCATAAGGAAATCAAATCTGAAACCGTCATGTTATTCAAGACTCGGGGAAGACACTCTTAGGCAACCGAATAGGCTCACTAGGGCTTGCATCTCACCGTTAGCGGTATAAGTTTGATAAGATTGAGACTCGACAAACAAACCAAGTCAAGTCATGCGATGATCACAATAAATCCAACATATTATCATCCATTCACGAACCAAGACATTGACGGTGTCCAATCATGCAATGACCATAAACAATATCATGAAATCACGCATTCAAAGACGACGACACAAGATGACAACTCTAACGGTAAATGAAACGCACTAGCATCGTGTACATGGCAAGTATGATTAACAGGCATCCACGAGATGACATTTCCCTGAACGCATACACGATCACATTTCGTATATGTAGACTAATTTCCTCCGGTAGGACGACGATAATAATACGATCCTAGTCTAAACCTGGCCAAACTCTCGGAATAAATCGTGTTCCGATTCGACATGC
>JAIUZE010066875.1:0-25840 GCA_022085475.1 Heliosperma pusillum
ATCAACTGGTCCCTAAAAAGTCACACCTAAAGGATGTGGCCTGAGAGATGTGATTATATGAATCATATAATCACCTTGAGTCCTTTTAAATGACTAAAAGGTTAGTCGTGTATAGGACTAAAAGGTTAGTCAATGTAATGATGATACGATTATTTAATAACGATTAAATAATATTAGCTGAGACGAATTAAATGTAATTCGTAATTAAATATAAACCGTTATATTTAATCAATGTATATAATATAAGCTTAAACAAATTAATTAAACATAATATGTTATATTTAATTAGCAAATTATAAATATACGGATATTTATATTTGACGTATATATTATATTACATGCTAATATAACCGAAAAAGGAAAGAAAAAAAAAGTATTTTTCTCTCTTAATTTTCGGCTAATAAGGGTTTGATATAAGGAAAATATCTCCTATTATTCTTTTATGGTAACTAGGTCAAAAACCCTAATTACATGAGTAGTAATAAGAGGAGAGACTCCTTTTTCTAACCCTAAGTGATTTGGCTGTGATAGAGCAAGAGGAACAAGTTTTTTTTCCCTCTTGAATTCTCTCTATCATTCATCATCATACAAAAGAATAGTTAGCAGTAACTTTTCTCAAAAATTATTCTAGCACAAGCAAGGCATATCTTGGAGCATCTTGGGTGCAACAATTAGGAGAATATCGATTTCGATATTGTTCATAGGCCATATTTGCTAGGACCAAAGGTTAATTCTAGATTCATTATAATTTTATATTATGCAATTCATTTATGACTCGTAATTCATATACTATAGTTTCGTTATAATCCGTAATTTAATGACGAAATATACCGATATTTCCCACAAGTGGTATCAGAGCCAAGGGCTACGAAATTATTATATATGTTTTCATATTTGATGAAATATAAGATTAGAAATTTTTTTTTTGTTTTTTTTTTGGTTTTTTGTTTCGGCTGAAAGAAGAAAAAAAATTAGGGTTTGTTTTTTTTGGTACTGTTTACGGTACTGTTCACGGCCAGAGGAAAAAAAAAATTTGGTACTGTTCAAGGCACTGTTCAGTCGTGAAGAAAAAAAAATATTTTTTTTGCCTTGTTTTTCCATTTTGATTCATTATAATTGTTGTTTTAAATAGTTAAGACGATAACATGATGAATTAGTAGTTGTTTTGATTTAATAAGGATTAAATTAAAATGTAAATGGAAATCGATTTGTATGTTCATCGCTATATATTTTCGGTATTCATTGATTTAGATATTCTTTTTAAATTGTTAAATTGAATAATCTAGTTTGTATCGATGTTTAATATTGATTAGATGTTGATATTTTGTACCGATCTTGAATATATTAGTAACATCAAATTTTTTTTAAAAGAAAAAGTTTCGGTTTTTATTTTTTTTGATCGAGAGTTTTTTTTAATTCATTATAATGGTAATGTTTTGTTTTTTGTTGTGAAGAATCGAAGTTCACAATAATTGGATACCCAATTATTTTAAAGAGGTTTAAAATAATGTTGTATTAATTCATGTTAAAGAATATGAATTAAAATTGGATTATGTTTGGTTGGGACTATTGTGATTAATTAAGGAATTATCACATAATTTTGATCATTTTAAAAGGTGGTTTGGATAAATTACTCTTCATAATTAAAGAATTATGTCTTGAATGATTAATTTATAGTTGATGCATATTATTTTGTTGAATGAATGGTTGAATGGTTTAATTTACGTATTTTTGCAATCGGTTGTAAATTGTATTACCTAGTGTGGCCTTAGTTGATCATGTTTTCGTAATGATGGAAACATGATCTTTGATGTAATTTTGAGATCTCGAATCTCCATTTTATTTTTCACTAAATTATGTTTTTAAATTAGAATGTAAATAGGTTTATATTTTGTAATTTATTAAATGTATTTTGAGAAGACTAAAGATGGAGATCGGATTGCTCACTCCCGCTACATGGACCAAGATGGAATATCAAGACAAGCTTCTCGGGTCCAAATGGGTTGGATTCCAAAGTTGTATTTTGTTCATTTTGGTAGATAGGCCACACTAGGACTTTGTAATATTTTTATGTATTTTTCCGTTCTTGTTGTTTTTCATCACATGATAGTTAGTGCATCATTTTCCGCCTAAACCAAACCACCTACTACTAAAATGCATGAAAATTGACTCATATAGTTTGAATGTTAGTTATCATGGACATAAAGATGTCACTCGAATTTAATCCATCATTTTAGTTTTTTCATTCTCGCATGCTAGATATTAGTTCACTTAAATTGAATTAAAATAAAATTGATGGGATCTTCCTCTAAACCTAAAATTGAGACTAGTCTTTATAGGCCAAACTACTATGAATCCCTTCTTCGTCGGTAGGCATATAGGACCTTACTCTCCATATGACCCCTTCTACGTTGGGTAAGTAGTGTGTGTTGACCTATTTTATCTCAACATTATAGTACGAAGAGTTTCTCGTGATTATGATGGACTAAAGATAGAATTTACAGAAATTTATCGACCAAGAATTCTAAAGGTAGAATTAGCCAAGGGGTTGGCTTATCAATTTACAGATAATTGAGTCTTGGGATCATTTATATAATTCTTGAGGGAGGTCAATTGTATAAATGCTTGAGTCTTTGCATTAAAACAAATTTTGCACTAGACTTAAATTCAAATCGATGAGTATGCTTATTATGGTTTTTCTTCTTTTCAGAGTAGAACTCGTTTATATTGATAATACTGCATATAACAAATGGCTGGAAATACTGATATCCCTATGCCAAGTGCCACGCTCGCGCGCGAATCTTGGCTTAAAGCTTTTATGGACCACATGAATCAGTCCACGCGACTGAAGAATGACGGGTCCAACTTTGCGGATTGGGAGGCGGCATTACGGAATGCTCTCATTGCTGACGGTAAGCTCAAGTACTTGACTGAGCCAATACCGCAAAACCCAGGCCCCAATGCGAGAGCTAACGAGACACTTGAATATAGAGACTTCGTTATGGAAGCGGGTGCGATAAAGAACGTACTCATCTTTGCAATGGAAAGCAATTTGCAAAGACGCTTCATTGCCTAAGGTGCAAACAAAATTTTCACCACGCTCACTAACGAATTCTCAAAAGCACCGAGGATCGTTACTTATGAGCATACATGTCGCTTCTTTGAGGCAAAACTCCAGAAGGGCCAACCGGTTAGCCCACACATTCTTGATATGATTGAGAATGTCGAGAAACTTGAGGCCCTTGATTGCAAAATCAGTGAGAGCATAATCATTGACCGTGTGCTTCATGCACTTCATGATGGTTTTGCCCTTTTCAAGGCAAATTACTATATGAATGATATGAAAAAAAAGTCTTCATCAGCTACACTCACTTCTCGTACAGACCGAGAATGATATGAAATTGAGTGGGAGCATGAAGCGAGATGTTCTCATGATTTCCAACAAGGGCAAAGGTAAGGGTAAGGCTCATGGCGACCTAGCTGTAGGAAAGCCAAAGTTTAAAAAGTCAGGAAACGACAAGAGTGGGCCTGGTGAGACCAGTGGCTCACAAGGCAAGGCAAAGAGCAAGGACAGTAACATGGAATGCCACCATTGTGTGACAACCATCGCGAATGCGGAAATAAAACATACAAGCATGTGATTTAATAAGCGGAAATACGGTATTTTAAAAACCTTTATACATGCAAGATAAGTATACGAGGAGTGTCAAATTACAAACCGAATACAAATTACTATAAGATAAGAGACGTAGTCTCTCAAAAGGTTAACAATGTCAAAGTGTTTAGCAAACTAGCTAAAATCGTCTAGAGGTGTTTCAATCCAGGGACAACGCCCGCTAGCTCACACCCGAACCCAAAATATCATAGCAAAAAGCCATCCATGCAAGCAACCTGTTCATCCATGAAAAACATGAACGCCACAGTCATTGGGGAGTAACTCCGGGTTCTCCCAGCCATATCACATTAAACGTACATAGAAGGAAATACAAAAGTAGAAGCATGCATATATGGATATACATGTGAAATACAATAAGGATAGATAGGCAATTCGATATATCATAATAAGAGCATAAGAGTTACAAGTCCGAATCCATCATGTTATACAAAGACTCGGGGAAGACACTCTTAGGCAACCGAATACGCTCACTAGGTCTTACATCTCACCGTTAGCGGTATAAGTTTGATAGATTGAGACTTCTACAAACAACCATGTCAATCATGCAATGATCATGAATAATCAATCATGTAATCACGCACCCAAACACAACGACACAACGACGACAACTCTCACGGTAAATGAAACGCACTAGCACCGTGTACATGGCAAGTATGATTAAAAGGCATCCACGGGATCACATTTCCCTGAACACATACACGATCACATTTCGTATATGTAGACTAATTTCCTCCTGGTAGCACGAGGATAATAATACGGTCCTAGTCTAAATCTGGCCAGACTCTCGGAATCACATTTTTTGATTCGACATGCGATAACATTTCGCATCCAAGACTCGGTCAATCATAGACGCCGAGTACCCCAAATTTGGTCGATATTCACGAAAGAGGCGGAAAAGAGCACAAGCCTCATAACAAGCGGTACGCTACATGCAAATAACACCACCTCGCAAGTACACAACATTTGACGGCCGGGTCTATCAACGCAAAGCGTTCGCCTCCCAACAACGTCGTCGTATGCCCACTAACACATGCAATTAAGCAGTAGGATACATCCCCGTTCCGACATTCCAGCCTTACGAACGTGGAGGTAGCCAAGGGAATGAGAGTACAAAGCACATAACAAAATAGTGCTCAAACCGTAATATTTGTAAAAACCGACTCAAAGCGGGACATACCCAAAACCGTCACAAAACATGCGATACAAGCGAATGAAATATCATATATTCAAAACAATAATATTATAAGTCACTACGTAAATTTATACGATAAACGAACCATGCGAACTATTAGAAGTTACGAGTTTAGAAAATTATAAGAAACAAACTCAGCAGGGTGCCAGCCGGTCAGGTGGACCGGCTGCCGGCCACCTGGCTAAGGCCAATGTCATATGAAAAACCAAGTTGAAACATCAGTGTGTCACAGCCGGTCAATGTAGAGATGGCAACGGGTCGGGTTTGGGTCGGGTCCACCTAGACCCAGACTCGGACCCGTAGTACTCACCTTGGACCCATACCCGACCCAAACCCGTAAGGGTCTAAAATCATCAGACCCATACCCATACCCAACGGGTCTGGGTCGGGTCCGGGTCTACCCGTGGGTCTAACCTTCAACAAATTCACCAGCAAATTCACAGTACACATAAAATTAGAAAAACAAAAACAAATTAATCGATAGTTCGACACCACTAACTCTGTGATTCTTATCCTCTTTTATTCTCTACAAATTTTAATTTAAAGCTTAACCGTAATTAAAAAAGACAAATAAAAATTCTAAATTAGTTTTACCCCCAGATAAATGTAATAAAATAAAGAATAGAACCCCAAAATGTCATATCGTACTTGAAAACTATCGTCGGATATGTCACTGATAGTCGGTCGCCGCTTATTGTTAAATGGTGGTTGCCGCCGACGTTGAACTGGAGGTCGTCGGTTACATCTTTGGGGGAGTGGTGACTGGGTTAGAAGAGGGATCGACTTAGTGGCGTGTTACGTGTATTTGTGGGTCTATAGAATAAGGGAAGAGAAAAGGTATTTTCTTTATACTCGTATTATATAAGAATAGTATAGGAAGGAGTATTGAGTATGTATGTATGTGAGATTGTGAGTAATTGGCAGTTTGAAAGTCTAAAGATTGAATATAAAAAGTTTTTTTTTTTAATACAGGGTCTACGGGTCGGGTTCGGGTCTGATAACTTAGACCCATACCCAGACCCGAATTATTTTTAGAGGACGGGTTTGGGTCTGACCCGACGGGTTTGGGTCGGGTCTTGGACCCACTGCCATCCCTAGGTCAATGGGACCGGCTGCCGGCTACCCGGCTGGGACCAAAGGTATTATGAAAACCAAGAAGGAAAAGAGGGGTGTCTCAGCCGGTCGGCCGGCTGAGACCAATGTCATGCTTCAAAATCACGTAACAACACAAAAATATACAGCCACTGCCCCAGACGGTGGTCTGACCGGCTGGCGGTCGACCGACTGGGGTCCATAGTACACGAAAATCACCAATTTCATCCATATTCAATATTCAACCAACATCATCTCATATCATAAATCATCCATTCTCATATGAATTATCAACAAACAACATGTACCATCATCAACACAATTACTAAGCTCACTAATCATATTCTAAATACGATTCCTAACATAGAAAACACGTAAAACACGTAAATGATATCGAGTAACCCTTCACCGTTACCTTTTTGCGTCTTCACTCCGCGTCAAGGTCCTCTTCAATTAAGAAATAGTCTTTGTCGGGATCTTGAAGGTCACCACCTACAAATAGTTAATAAAAGATGAATTTAATTCACCTAGAGAAAGACGGAAAGTTTGAAAAGCGAGAAAGACGGTAATTTTATTACCAATACGGATAAAGGAAGCTAAGAGGGGAAGAATAAGACGAACTTACGTGAATTTGAGCGAGAATTGAGCGAGATATGACGATTCTAAGATTGGATGATTATGGAAGCTAGGTTTTGGGTTTCTTAGAGAAGAAGGAAGTTTGAGTTGTGGGAGTTAGGTTAGGGTTAGGAGGGAGTGTATGTAAGGTGAGTAAGTGGAAAAGTCAAGAAAAAGTCAAAGACGGCTTAAGACGGGATTCACTTGAAATCTCGCGTAATATCCAAATACGAACTCGGAAATTCTAAATTCGACTCGGAAAATTTAATTCCAAATTAAAACTAAATTTCGCTGAAAAGTATCCGTAAAATATTTTTACTATAAAAATAGGGTACATTTCCGGGTGTTACAATCACCCCACCTTTTAAAAAGTTTCGCCCTCGAAACTTGAGCGAAAGAAAGATACCTTAAACAAATAGACTCGGATATTTACTACGCATAGAAGCTTCCATTTCCCAAGTCTCTTCTTCGACATTAGCACATCTCCACAAGATTTTCACCAAAGGAACCACCTTACTTCTCAACTTCTTATCCTTGCGGTCTAGGATGCGAATCAGCTTCTCTTCAAAGGATAAATTCGGTTCAAGCTCGGGCATTTCCTTTTGAAAGACATGGCTTGGATCACTAACATACTTTCTCAATTGAGAAACATGGAATACATTATGAACCTTAGCCAAATTCGGGGGCAAATCCAACTTATAAGCAATGGCACCAATCCTTTTCACAATATCAAAGGGTCCAATGTATTTCGGGCTCAATTTACCCTTAACACCAAACCGTTTAACACCCTTCATTGGAGATACTTTCAAGAACACTTTATCTCCAACTTCAAACTCTAGCGGTCTTCTTCGGATATCGGCATAAGACTTTTGACGGTCTTGAGCGGCCTTCATTCTATCACGAATGACCTTCACATTATCAATGGTCTCAACAAGAACATCGGGGCCTAAGTCACGAACATCACTCAATTGATTCCAACATATAGGACTTCAACATTTCCTTCCATAAAGAGCTTCATAAGAAGCCATCTTGATAGATGCATGATAACTATTGTTGTAAGAAAACTCCACCAACGGTAGACTCTTTTCCCAACTAGATTGGAAGTCAAGTGCACAAGCCCTAAGCAAGTCTTCTAAAGTCTGAATAGTCCTCTCGGTCTGACCATCGGTAGCGGCATGAAATGCGGTACTCATCAACAACTTACTACCCATGGCTTCTTGTAAAGCTTTCCAAAATCTCGAACAGAATCTCGGATATCGGTCGGATATAATCTCCTTAGGAACAAGCCATGATAAATCTAAAACAATCGCATACCTAACTTTCGCTAAAACGGCTACGCCCAAGTTTTTCTTTGAGCAGATAATACTAGGCAAACAACACTTGAAAATCAATCGATCAACAACAACCCAAACGACATCTTTACCTCCTACGGTCTTCGGCAAAGCCATAACACAATCCATAGAAATAGATTCCCACTTCCATAGCGGAATATCCAACGGTTGTAGCAATCCACCGGGTCTCTTGTGTTCAATCTTCACTTGTTGGCAAGTCAAACATCTTCCAACATATGAAACAACATCACCCTTCAAGTTTGGCCACCAAAATTGTAGCTTCAAATCTTTGTACATCTTATCACCTCTGGGGTGAATAGAATAAAGGGAAAGATGAGCTTCATCCAGAACTCGCTTCCTCAAATTAAGAGCAGTAGGCACAAACAAACAGACATGGAATCGAAGAACACCTTCATCACCTCAACTTGAAAATCTTTTAGCTTGAACTTCAGAGTTTGGCTTAATAGACTTGTAGGTAAATCACAACTTGCTTTCACTGGATCTCACGAGAAAAACAAGGTTCGTCAGTTCAAGCACACACCACATAAACAAATCCACGCTCACGAATTCCAACTTCACCTTCAACTTCTCGAAACTTCGGCCCCAAGAATCAGAGGGTAATAATACCCGCATAGCCTTCATGCTGAGAAGCTTTCCACTAAGACAAATCGGCACAACCTTAGCCTCCCTTCATGATTACAACATCAAAATCATAACATTCACCTCAAGTTCAACCTCTTCTTTGTCTCATATTCAACTCTTTTTGAGTACATATGTACTTCAACACTCTGTGATCGGTTAATATACGACAATTGAACACCACTAGGTATTGTCTCCACACTTTCAAAGCATGAACAACAGCGGCCAATTCCAAATCATGAGTAGGATAGTTCACTTCATGAACTCTCAACTGCCTCGAAGCATAAGCCACCACTTTCCTACTTTGCATAAGAACACAACCCAATCCCATTTTAGAAGAATCACAATAGACATCAAAGTCTACTCCATCTTCAGGCAAAGTCAACACCGGAGCGGTAGTTGACCTCTTCTTTAATTCTTGAAACGCTGCTTCACAAGCTTCATTCCATAGGAACTTGGTTTCCTTCTTCAACAATTGGGTCATCGGTCTAGCAAGCTTAGAGCAATCTTTGACAAATCTACGGTAATAACCAGCTAAACCAAGAAAACTTCGAATTTCTCTAATATCGGACGGACTCTTCCAATCAACAACGGCCTCAATTTTCGAAGGATCCACCATTACACCTTCTTTAGAAATCACATGCCCAAGAAAGGACACCTTAGGTAACCAGAATTCACACTTGGAGAACTTAGCATACCACTTCTGACGACGAAGAACACCCAAAATAGTCCTTAGATGAATAGCATGCTCTTCTTCGGACTTGGAGAAAATAAGAATATCATCAATGAACACCACCACACACTTGTCAAGATACTCACTAAATGTGCGGTTCATTTGATCCATAAAGATAGAGGGGGCATTCGTCAATCCAAATGGCATTACCTTGAACTCATAATGACCATACCTTGTACTAAAAGCGGTCTTTGGAATATCAACATCTCGAACGGGAATTTGGTGATAACCGGATCTCAAATCAATTTTGGAAAAAGTAGAAGCACCCTTTAGTTGATCAAACAAATCTTCAATTCTTGGTAAAGGATACCTATTCTTGATTGTAATCCGATTCAATTCACGATAATCAATACAAAGCCTCATAGAACCATCTTTCTTTTTTACAAAAAGAACGGGAGCACCCCAAGGCGAGGCACTTGGTCGAATAAAACCCTTTTCAATCATATCATCTAGCTGCTTCCTTAATTCTTTCAATTCGGTCGGAGCCATACGGTAAGGAGCTTTGGCTATGGGTCCAGAACCAGGTACAAGATCAATAGAGAATTCAACATCACGCTCGGGAGGGATCCCGGGCAATTCTTCAGGGAATACATCAACGAATTCTCGAACAATAGGCACATCTTCAATACTTGGCAAAGAGGTAGTTGAAGAAGTCACAATACACAAGTATGCTTGGTGACCTTTTCTTACCATACTTACCAACTTCATAGCGGAAATCAAAGACACACCTTTTCGGGGATGGGATCCCTTATAGGTTATTCTAACTCCTAAAGGACTCTTTAAATAAATCTTTTGATCACGACACTCGAACCTAGCATGGTACAATGCTAACCAATCGATACCTAGAATTATATCGAACTCTCCTAGAGGAAACTTAAGGAGATTATCGGGGAAGATAGAACCCGCAATAGATATTGGGACATTAGGATAAAGAGTAGAACAAGAGATACTATCTCCGGATGTTAAGGATATGGGAGTATCCTCACTAGATGTAGGCTCGATAGATAATTTATTAGCATAAGTCGAAGACACAAAAGACATTGAAGCACCGGTATCAAAAAGAATAAGACACGGTTGCTCTAAGATTGAGAACATACCCGTAATGATCTCTGGATGAGCATCGGCTTCGGCACGGCTCATAACAAAGATGGAACCCTTAGGTTTAGCAGGAGGAGGAGGGGGCAACTTTCGATCGGGGCAATCCTCATAACGGTGACCACCCTTTTGACAAAAGTAGCAAAGATAAGGTCGGTTGGAACAAGGCACACCGGGATGGTGTGGTTGTCTACAACGGTTACATTGACGACCTTGAGCTTGAGCTTGAGGAGCATAAGGCCTATGAGCCACATTAGAAGTAGCTCGGGGAATGAATGGAGCAGGAGCTCTTGTGTTTGCATTGGAAGGAGGATTGAATCTCCGCTTGTTAGCATAAGAATTAGAAGGAGACGGAATAAACGGTCTCTTCCCATAAACATTTGGCCTAGGAACATAAGAAGGAGAGGGATTATTCATCAAAGCTTCATCTCTAATAGCCTTCATGGAATTCTCGGCCCAAAAGGCATCATCATATAGATCCCCAAAAGAAGTAGTATTCCTTCTCACTTTACTTTGAAGAACGACACTCAGCTTGTTTCGGTAATAGAAGGCTCGGTCCTCGTCATCTCGAATAAGCCTCGGAGCAAAATGGGCGAGCTTGTTGAACTCCGTATTAAAGTCCTGAGCTGACAAGTTGCCTTGCTTAAAGTCGATAAACTCCTTGAGCCTTTGTTGCTTAAGCTCCTTAGAATAGAATCTACCTTCCACTAGAGCTTTAAAACAAGCCCAGTTGAAGTCATCTTCAAGAGTAGCGGTGGCACTAGTGATAGCCCACCAATTATCAGCTTCCCTCACAAGGAAGTGCTTTGCGATCCTCACCTTGTCCTCTTCACGGACTTGGTATAGATCAAACTGCTTCTCCATCTCTCGGAACCAATCTGATAGCTCCGTAGGGTCCGGTTCTCCACCATATGGTACAATTTTACTCCTAGCTATTTGTCCAGCTACCCAATCGTAGCCACCTTGATGGTTATCTTCCCTTCGAGGGGGAACTTGGTTGGCTTGAGCTAAAGCCGCATCTTGTTGGTTTTTCAACACTTGAGTGATAGCTTCCAACATAACGTTCTCAACTTGACGCGGTCTAACCATCTTCATAAGAAACAAAAACAAATTAAGTTACTCCTATCAATTAGCATAAACAAATAGACTACCAAGTAAAATCCTTAACTTCTACCCAACTCTCATTTATTATTTTAAGGTCAAGTAGTTTAAGTTTAGGGTTCACGTGTGTGCGTCGGGAGCGATAAAGCTCTGATACCAACTGTGACAATCCTCGCGAATGCGGAAATAAAACATACAAGCATGTGATTTAATAAGCGGAAATACGGTATTTTAAAAACCTTTATACATGCAAGATAAGTATACGAGGAGTGTCAAATTACATACCGAATACAAAATACTATAAGATAAGAGACGTAGTCTCTCAAAAGGTTAACAATGTCAAAGTGATTAGCAAACTAGCTAATTAACGACTAGAGGTGAATCTTCCAGGAACAACGCCCGCTAGCTCACACCCGAACCCAAAATAGCATAAGCAAAAAGCCATCCAAATCAAGCAACCTGTTCTTCCATGAAAAACATGAACGCCACAGTCAGTGGGGAGTAACTCCGGGTTCTCCCAGCCATATCACATTAAACGTACATAGAAGGAAATACAAAAGTAGAGCATGCATACATATAGATATACATGTGAGAAACGATAAGAATAGATAGCCATTTCTATATATATCAGAATAAGAACATAAGAGTTACAAGTCCCCGAATCCATCATGTTATTCAAAGACTCGGGAAAGACACTCTTAGGCAATCGAATACGCTCACTAGGGCTTGCATCTCACCGTTAGCGGTATAAGATTGATAAGATTGAGACTCGAACAAACAAACCATGCCAAGTCATGGTATGACCATGAATAATCAATCGTGTAATCACCCATCTACACATAACAATACAATGACGACCTCTCTCACGGTAAATGAAACGCACTAGCACCGTGTACATGGCAAGTATGATTAACAGGCATCCACGGGAGAAAAACATTCCCTGAACGCATATACGATTCAATCCATTTCGTATATGTAGACTAATTTCCTTCGGTAGGACAACGATAATAATACGGTCCTAATCTAAATCTGGCCAGACTCTCGGAATAAACCATTTTCCGATTCGACATGCGATGACGTTTTGCATCCAAGACTCGGTCAATCATTGACGTCGAGTACCCCAAATTCGGTAGATCAATTCACGAAAGAGGCGGAAAAGAGCACAAGCCTCATAACAAGCGGTACGCTACATGCAAATAACACCACCTCGCAAGTACACAACATTTGACGGCCGGTTCGATCAACGCAATGCGTTCGCCTCCCAACAACGTCGTCGTATGCCCACTAACACATGCAATTAAGCAGTAGGATACCTTCCCGTTCCGACATTCCAGCCTTACGAACGTGGAGGTAGCCAAGGGAATGAGAGTACAAAGCACATAACAAAATAGTGCTCAAACCGTAACATTTGTAAAAACCGACTCAAAGCGGGACATACCAAAAACCGTCACAAAACATGCGATACAAGAGAATGAAATATCATATATTCAAAACAATAATATTATAAGTCACTACGTAAATTTATATGATAAACGAACCATGCGAACTATTAGAAGTTACGAGTTTAGAAAATTATAAGAAACAAACTCAGCAGGGTGCCAGCCGGTCAGGTGGACCGGCTGCCGGCCACCCGGCTAAGGCCAATAGTCATATGAAAAACCAAGTTGAAACATCAGTGTGTCCCAGCCGGTCTATGGGACCGGCTGCCGGCTACCCGGCTGGGATCAAAGGTATTATGAAAACCAAGAAGGAAAAGAGGGGTGTCTCAGCCGGCCGGCCGACCGGCTGCCGGTCGGCCAGCTGAGACCAATGTCATGCTTCAAAATCACGTAACAACACAAAAATATACAGCCACTGCCCCAGCCGGTGGTCTGACCGGCTGCCGGTCGACCGGCTGGGGTCCATAATACATGAAAATCACCAATTTCATGCATATTCAATATTCAACTAACATCATCTCATATCATAAATCATCCATTCTCATATGAATTCTCAACAAACAACATGTACCATCATCAACACAATTACTAAGCTCACTAATCATATTCTAAATACGATTCCTAACATAGAAAACACGTAAAACACGTAAATGATATCGAGTAACCCTTCACCGTTACCTTTTTGCGTCTTCACTCCGCGTCAAGGTCCTCTTCAATTAAGAAATAGTCTTTGTCGGGATCTTGAAGGTCACCACCTACAAATAGTTAATAAAAGATGAATTTAATTCACCTAGAGAAAGACGGAAAGTTTAAAAAGCGAGAAAGACGGTAATTTTATTAACAATACGGATAGAGGAAGCTAAAAGGGGAAGAATAAGACGAACTTACGTGAATTTGAGCGAGAATTGAGCGAGATATGACGATTCTAAGATTGGATGATTATGGAAGCTAGGTTTTGTGTTTCTTAGAGAAGAAGGAAGTTTGAGTTGTGGGAGTTAGGTTAGGGTTAGGAGGGAGTGTATGTAAGGTGAGTAAGTGGAAAAGTCAAGAAAATGTCAAAGACGGCTTAAGACGAGATTCACTTGAAATCTCGAGTAATATCCAAATACGAACTCGGAAATTCTAAATTCGACTCGGAAAATTTAATTCCAAATTAAAACTAAGTTTCGCTGAAAAGTATCCGTAAAATATTTTTACTATAAAAATAGGGTACATTTCCGGGTGTTACAATTGCCACAAGACCGGGCATTGGAGGAGGAACTGTTCCGTGTACCGTGAGGACATAAAAGCAGGCCGCGTCACTCCTGTTGGTATGTCATCTTTTATTCATATGATTGAGATTAACCATGCAAGTTTCGGAACTTGGGTACTTGATACAGGTTGTGGTTCTCATCTTTGTAATCATTTGCAGGGCCTAAGAAACATCACACCTCTCGCAAAGGGTGATGTGGACCTGCGAGTGGGGAATGGAGCAAGAGTTGCTGCAGTTTCAGTGGGAACATATGTAATCCAACTCCCGAGTGGTTTTGAGTTATATTTATATAACTTTTGCTATGTACCCAGTTTATCTAAGAACATTATTTCTGTTTTCGTACTAGATAAAGACGGTTTTTCATTTTCAATAAAGGACAATAGCTGTATTTTCTCTTTTAATGAAATGATTTATGGCAAAGCAGTTTCCATGAATGGAATTTATATCTTAGATCAAACCACAGAAATATTGCATGTGAATAATAAGAAATTAAAGGTTGGTGACAAAGATCAAACTTATCTATGGCACTGCCGTATGGGACACATAAATGAGAAACGTGTAAAGAAGCTCATTGACAATGGGACTATCTCCCCATTTGATTACGAATCATTTGGCACGTGTGAATCATGTCTTATCGGTAAAATGACTCGAATTTCCTTCAAAGGTGTTGGAATGCGCGCTAGTGACCTATTAGGACTCATACATACTGATGTATGTGGACCTATGTCAATAAACGCAAGAGACGGCTATAGATATTTTATCACTTTCACGGATGATTTGAGTAGATACGGATATGTCTACTTAATGAAGCATAAAAGTGAGTCCTTTGAAAAGTTCAAGGAATACCAGAATAAGGTTGAAAACCAACTGGGAAGAAAGATTAAAGCACTTCGTTCAGATCGTGGTGGCGAATATCTTTCAAATGAGTTTGATCAGCACCTTAAAGACTGTGGTGTAGTATTACAGTTAACTCCACCTGGAACACCTCAATTAAATGGTGTGTCCGAATGGAGAAATCGAACATTACTTGATATGGTTCGATCCATGATGAGTCACACGGTAGTACCTGATTCATTATGAGGTTATGCTCTTTTGTCAGATGCTCTTATACTTAACCGAAGTCCGTCTAAAGCTGTAGACAAGACTCCATACGAGTTATGGAAGGGAACGGTCCCTAACTTGTCCTTTATTCGGGTTTGGGGCTACGAGGCTTATGTCAAGTGGAGACACGAGGATAAGCTCGGCCCGCGATCAGTCAAGACATACTTTATTGGTTATCCAAAAGGAATCTTTGGTCATTACTTTTATTCGCCTACCGAACAGCGAGTTTTTGTTGTGGCTAGTGCGAAGTTCTTAGAGAAAGAGTTTCTCGAGAATAAGTTAAGTAATAGAACATTCGATCTGTTGGAGATTCAAGAACCAACAACCGAGCAACCAATGGAGGAAGAGGTTCCTTCAACTTCTGCTACGGTTAACATCCCTATGGAACCTAGGAGGTCGGGTAGAGTCTCCATTCCTCCAGACAGATACATTGGTATGGTCGAGGAGAATGAGAGAGATGATGTTTTACTCCTAGAGAGTAACGAACCCGCTACCTATAAAGGTGCCATGACTTGTTCCGACTCTAAGCTATGGCTTGAAGCCATGCAATCCGAGATGGACTCCATGTATGAGAATGACGTATGAGATCTTGTTGATTTGCCTGATAAGGTACGGCCTCTTCAGTGCAAATGGCTTTATAAGATAAAGCATTCCATAGAAGGACAACCAGACACCTATAAGGCACGACTAGTAGCAAAAGGTTTCACTCAAGTGCAAGGATTGCATTATGATGAAATTTTTGCACCCGTAGTTATGCTGCGTTCCATTCGGATAATCTTAGTGATTGCCGCCTTTCATGACTATGAAATTTGGCAGATGGATGTGAAAACCGCCTTCTTAAACGGTTATTTGGAGGAGGAATTGTACATGGTACAACCCGAAGGTTTCATTGATCCTAAAAATCTTAAGAAAGTTTGCAAGCTTAAGCGTTCCATTTATGGACTTAAGTAAGCTTCTCGGAGTTGGAATCATCGTTTCGACCAAGTGATAAAAGAGAATGGTTTCACTCGATCGGTCGAGGAACCATGCTTGTATGTCAAGTCGAGTGGGACTAAGATTGTCTTCTTAATATTGTATGTTGATGACATACTCTTGATTGGGAATGACATCCCTCTCTTATCTTCGGTAAAAGTATGGTTACAGAACCATTTCCAGATGAAAGATCTGGGTGAGGCACAACACATATTGGGGATCCGTATCTATAGAGATAGATCACGACGGATGTTATCACTAAGTCAGGAGTCTTATATAGATAAGATTCTTGAGAGGTTCAGCATGACCAACTCCAAGAAGGGGAACCTTCCAATGATTACTGGGATGCATTTGAGTAAAGCTCAGGCACCCAAGACTTTGGAAGAGGTCGAGCGCATGAGTCGTGTTCCTTATGCATCAGTCATAGGATCGATCATGTATGTCATGATATGCACACGTCGAGACGTGGCATATGCATTGAGTATGACGAGTCGGTACCAAGGCAATCCAGGTGAAACACACTGGATGGCTGTCAAAAACATCCTTAAGTACTTACGAAGGATTAAGGATTGGGTATTGACTTATGGAGGAGACACTAAGCTATGCACAATCGGTTACGCAGATGCTAGCTTCTAAACAGATCGAGATGACTCGAAATCTCAGTCTGGATTCGTCTTTACTCTTAATGGCGCTGCGGTCAGTTGGAAAAGCTCCAAACAGAGTGTTATAGAAGATTCTACAACTGAGTCCGAGTACTATTCCGCTTCAGAAGCTGCAAAGGAAGCTATATGGATGCGTCAATTCTTACAAGGACTAACCGTAGTTCCTAGTTCGAATGACCATATTACCATCTATTGTGATAATAGAGGTGCCATCTTCCAGGCTAAGGAGCCTAAGTCCAGCAACAAGTCTAGACATGTACTTTGGAAGGCTCACATGATCCGAGATTACGTGGAGCAAAAGGAGATAGTGATTGACAAGATTGCTTCGGATGACAACATCGCGGACCCTCTCACTAAACCGTTAAAATATGATAAGCATGAAGGGCACGTTATTTCCATGGGAATTAAACGTGTTCCTGAGTTGTAGTAGCTGTTTTATGTGGATTAGATAAATGTATCTTTTTCATGCACTATTTATAACATCATCGTATTATTTCATATTTTGTTTTTCATGTGGATTGTACGACAACATTGAACACCACAAAGTGAACTGAATTACATTATAATTGTTTTCGTCCGTAATCGCCTACATGAGCTGATAACTCTGGCAATTATACTGTGAAGTTGATTGATGGTGGGTTCAACGAGCCATAAGTCAAACGGTTGACTGATCGATCACAGATACGAGTTATAAAGATACCTCGTAGGACATCGTGACAACGTTATGGAGTCCTAAATGTTTCTGAACATTCGGTGTCAGGTCGTGGATAGGACGTCCATAGTGTTCCTAAGAGTCGATTCTTTTGACTATCGACTGTCTCTTGAGATTAAGGCAGTTTTTGGGTGACTTTGGTTTCTTTCTCATGGTCGACCGTAACAGGAGGCTAAGTAGATTTTTACTGGGTCATTTCATACTGTGCTTGTATCTGCAGGATTCGAGTTGAGGAAAATATCCAACCTTTATCAGGTTTTGTTATTTCTCAGGGCCACTCGAGGAGTTGTAACTGAAATGCATGGCCATGCTCGAATAATGATTCGTTTATCAGTTAAGTTACTCTCTAGTCGGAAAAACCACTCTTGATACTGATCGCTTGTAAAATGCGACCTTTGTAAATACGGACTTTGCAAATTGTTTTACATTGAGTGGGAGAAATTTATGGATATGAGAATCGGGTTATTGCACATACACTTGTAAGGACAAGTGGGAGATTGTTGGAGCTACTGTCCTCCACAGTTAGTGTGATAACATGAATAAATCTCTTACAGGTTCACAGGGTATACTTTGTATTCTTATCAGTTGATTAACATCTATCGATAACGGTTGGCTTGCTAGGAGTTTGACATTATTGTCATTTTTATGGCGGTGATCAACTGGTCCCTAAAAGTCACACCTAAAGGATGTGCCTGAGAGATGCGATTATATGAATAATATAATCACATTGATGCCTTATTAAATGACTAAAAGGTTAGTCGATGTATATGACTAAAAGGTTAGTCAATGTAATGATGATACGATTATTTAATAACGATTAAATAATATTAGCTGAGACGAATTAAATGTAATTCGTAATTAAATATAAACAGTTATATTTAATCAATGTATATAATATAAGCTTAAACGAATTAAATTGTTAATTCGTAATTAAACATAAAATGTTATATTTAATTAGCAAATTATAAATATACGGATATTTATAGTTGACGTATATATTATATCACATGCTAATATAACCGAAAAAGGAAAGAAAAAAAAATAGTATTTTTCTCTCTTAATTTTCGGCTAATAAGGGTTTAATATAAGGAAAATATCTCCTATTATTCTTTTATGGTAACTAGGTCAAAAACCCTAATTACATGAGTAGTAATAAGAGGAGAGACTCCTTTTTCTAACCCTTAGGGATTTGGCTGTGATAGAGCAAGAGGAACAAGTTTTTTTTTTCTCTTGAATTCTCTCTATCATTCATCATCATACAAAAGAATAGTTAGCAGTAACTTTTCTCAAAAATTATTCTAGCATGCACAAGCAAGGCATATCTTGGAGCATCTTGGGTGCAACAATTAGGAGAATATCGACTTCGATATTGTTCATAGGCCATATTTGCTAGGACCAAAGGTTAATTCTAGATTCATATGATTTTATATTATGCAATTCATTTATGACTCGTAATTCATATACTATAGTTTCGTTATAATCCGTAATTTAATGACGAAATATACCGATATTTCCCACAACTACCTGTGCTAGCTGATCGCCACCACGGTCGTACCGGACAAATAGTTTTCAAGGCAGTGGATTTTTACCACGGCACTACTACTTTCGTCGGTATATCTAATCTCTGTTTTTATTGTTACGGCATATCTCGTCTTACATTACTTACATAAATAATTTGGTTTAATCGTATTTTAATAATGACTTTTCTATTGTGTGTTCTAAGAGCACAACTTGATAACCCATACGTGAAAATATTCAAAGATATTATTACGAACATATTTACGTATAAACCCATTTTTTCATAATTATAAGAATATATATTGTTTGGTCTGATTTATTACCGCCTTCTCTCGAAACAAAGTCAAATTATTCAAGGGAGTAACTATTGCCATTGTTATTGAAATTTGCAACTTTGTTACAAATGGTAAACCATGGTCACTGGAACATATGCATATTTCATATTTTTGATTAATTTAATTTACACCAACATATAAGTCTATAGACCATACAACAAAAGTACGACACCTATCTTTAAAAGCTTTATACGGCAAGCTATGCGGCAAGAAATACACATTCTTCCAGATCCGTTACAAGTAAGACTAATTGATTCTGCAAAATCGAACACACAAGAAAATTATAGCATTAGCTTGAGTTTTATCGTTATTAGTGTCGTTAAAAATAGATGAACAATCATTCAAATACCATATAACATTTTCTTGTAGTATAAATGTATAATAGACGATGATTCAATGTTTTGTTGATAAAGAAAGTATCATAATAAATAAATAAATTGTATGTGTTACAAATTCTTATGAAGAAAAGTTTGTAAATAGAGAAACATAAAAAAAAACCGCAAGTACTTTATTTAAATTAATGTTTTTATCTTGATACTCTAATTGTTCGATTAAAAAAAAATCAATGGTTTATGACGTATAAGATTGAGAAAATGTCGGCTACATTTTTTTCTATCTTTCATCATATATAGTGCTAATAACATGTTTCAACCTTAACAATAAAAATAAAAAAGTAATCTTAATCTTTAATTTTTTTTTTCTCAATTACATATCCCTCTATAAGACACCATATAGTTGCATGCGATCTAAACTAATTTCTAATTACTACGTATATATAGGATTAAACCACTTAAATTTAAATGTAATCAATTAACTGGGGTCAAAATTGAAGGCTAACCAACTTTGTGCTTCTTAATAGCATCATTATATAAAGTTAGACGATTAGTTATTACCATTTTTACATTTTACAAAAGAACATCATATAGGAGTAATAAACAAGCAGGGGCAGTGGCGAACCTAGGATTTTCGAGGTATGGGTCACAATTTTTTTTTCCGGGGTGTGGTTGTCTTATTAGCTCTAAAAAAACCACATTTTTAGCCAATATTTTCATGACGAACTTAGGATTTCAAAATTAGTTAATTCGTATTTTACTAATTTTTCTTAAATTCTGAAAAAAAAAATATTAGGTAAGAAAAAGAATATTGAAATTATTGATAGAGTATTTCATGTATTTTAAAATTCTCTAATTGATAATTTTTCATATATTTCATATTTAAATTTAGGTTATGGAAGCAACTAAGCCTAATAAGAAATTTCATTTCACATAAATACTGATAATTTAATTGCCTTTAATTTATAAAAAAAACACAGCACAAATTAATAACTATAATTTAAATAAGTTTTTGACTTCATATATTGCAAAATTTGGAGTGGTAGATGTGGTTAATAAGTTCCTTATCTATACAAAATACCGGAGTTCAAGCCTCACAACCAACCAATTTCTCCTTTTAGTTATATAAAACAAAGATATACCTCATGTGGAGAGGGGAGGGGGAGGGGGCACGTGACCCCCTAGGACCCCACGTGGGTCCGCCCATGAGCAGGGGTATGATAGAGTAAATCTCTTTTTAAATGATTTTAAATTAAACATTGTAAAATCATATATCAAAGACCTTGATGCCCTTATCAAGATAGATAGGGACTGATGATAGTTATTTTAGTGAGGTTATTTATGTAAAATATCTCTTGATTAAAAATAATAAGACTTGTCTAAAACGGTTTTAATGGTCCTTTAATTTAAAATTGTCCAATTGTAAACTTAAGTTCCTTATGTTGAATTCATGAACTAAAGACGGGTTACAATCAATATTTATGGAACTTACTAATCTCATCGTTAAATAAAGTCAAAGGATTTAGCTTTTTAATACCGAAAATTATAAACTAATAATAATAATAATAACTATAACTAAATTTACCTTCAGAGCCTTAATTTGGATGAATTATTTCTTCATTATTAGGGTTTTCTTGAATATGATCCTGAATTGACGAGTCGGTGTCCCCCGTGCATTTGTTTATGCACTCTGCATTATGCGGAGTAAATAGACATTTGATATAACAAATAATATAAGAAGTAGCTTCTGTTTCTCTTATTAATGAACAATTTACAATAAAAAGTAGTAAAATCACTGTTAAAACTCTGCTTGCTTTTGCTCCTTCCATGCTTGATAACAACTAAAATATTGCTTAATATCTTTTTTTTTTTGCAAAATATTGTAGATATTGATTGTAATTTGAAATTGTGAGTTAAGAATGAATGCTAGGTCATAATAATATATAAGAAAATACATAACCGTATTTGGAGTTACAACATTTATTTTGAATAAAGCAGATCAAGTGTATATAGAAAGAAATTATAACTTGCAAGTTATAATTTAATTACAGATAAACTTATGGTGTGAAATAGAAAAGGGGCCATGAATCTTGTGATAGAGATTTATTTTTAAGGAAAAAGTTGATACTATACTATAAAAATTTTAGTCAATAGTCAATTAGGATGGAAGGATAACAACAGTTACAACTTCTAAAGTATTAAAGGAGACTAAAGATAGAAAAAATGGGTAAATAGAATTATAGCATCGGTTTTGTAAGACCATATTACAATTATAACAAATCTAACTGGTGTTATGTATTTTAGGTTATATATTAGTATTTTTTTAGTTTCATTATAATTTTTCGGTTCAATGTTTATGTAAATGAGATCAGAAACTTTACAATGAAATTCATAAACTTTACATTTCAGCTCATAAACTTTACTAAAAAAAGCAAAATATATACCATCAATTGTAGCAGTACAAGTTTGTACAACTGGTTGTATAATCTACTTATTGATATATTTCTGCTCGTCTATGTCCTAATCAACTAATAAGTCTTAATTTGGTAACATCTAGAGATAATAATAGAAGGACATACCAAATCCATATTCAAAATTATTTACTTTTGTAGAATGAAATCAAGATTTTACGTAAGAGGGCCCAAGGAAACTACTTAAAAAAGGGAGTTGTTATTTCATACACAACATATTATTTAATCCTACACATTTTTACAACTTCTTCTGATTTTGCCTTTTCATTTTTTACCTAAAAAGAACAAACTTGAGAGGGAGATAGAATAGAAGAATTGCCCCCACCAACCACCACTACAGCCGCCCCATCAGCCAACCACCCTTACCCCTTCTTCGGCCACCTTATCCTCTCCCACGACCAACCATACTTCGCCTCTTCCTTCGCCACCGCTGTTCTCCAGCCACCGCACCGCTTTATTTCCCGATACAGTCTCATTGTCGGTATAACACCGCACCATTGCTGGTACAGTCACCACCATCACGTCAGCGGCGCCATCCTTACCCCCACCCTCCACTTCAACAACAACCACAACCACCCCTCAACCACCCACATCCAAACCATAATATTTGTATAAACCCCCATTTAAAAAAACAATCAAGTAAAAGACGAATATTAATGATATAACGAAATTGTTAATAATACATTACAAATTACTTGTGATATGAACAAATTAACTTCTACACTTGTCAAATTGTAAAAAGATTGATTGGGTTTTGGAGGAGAGATGAAAGGTATAATTTTTTTAATTATTTTTAAGTGGAGGGTTTCTTCAAACAACAAGGGGCTGGATCAACTATTCAATCAAATGATATAGAGCATGTTTCCCATCTTTTCTCGAGAAACAAGTGGGCTATTTCTTTGCAAAATTGTGCTCAATTTCATATGTGGCAATTCCACCAAGATCTCGTCGTTAGTTGGGGGAAGAATCCGTACGAATCGGATTTATTGAGGAACGTATCGAGAGAGAATTGGATTTGGCTAGACAATGTGTGGTTGGTAAACAAGGAAGTAAAAACATGTGTCGGATTTAGCAATTAGGGAGTTGTTATTTCCTACACAACATATTACTTAATCCTACACATTTTTACAACTTCTTCTGATTTTCCTCTTTCATTTTTTACCCACAAAGAACGACAAACTTGAGAGAGAGAGAGAGAAGAGGAGAATTGCCCCAGCCAACCACCCCTGTAACAACCCGTAATTTGAAAGACCGAAATTATATTTGAAAAATAATAAATTTAATTTATTTTAATTTATTACGATTTATTTGAATTTATGATAATTTAATATAATTATTTTGAATTTATTCGGAATTAAAGAGTAGGTTTTACGGTTTAAACCCGAACTTCATTTAACTATTCCCGAGTCAACTTAAGTCCCGAAACAAACCCGAAACCGACTCCTACGTGGACCCCACGGCCAAAACACCCTTTTTCCCTCATGTTAGATCTTTTGATTACTTTAATTAAACTAATACAAATATCTAGGATATTTGTAACTTTATCGATCTGTCAATTCAATTCCGCAACAAATCGCTTAAAAACAGACCGATTTCTCCTCTCCCACATGGCTCTTCCTCTCTTCTCTTAGGATTAGATATTTTGATTAAACTAACATAATATCTAATAATATCTAGATATTTTGATTAAACTAACCTTATATCTAATAATATCTAAATATTTACTATAATATATTTATAAAACCCGAGTCAATCCCGTAACAACAAGTTCAAAACCCGACTCCCGTAATCCTCTATATTTACACGGCCCAACCCTCCACTCTTACTCACTTGTTATCTTGTTATTTTACATTAAATCAACTTAATATCTAATTAATACCTTCTTTAATATAATCATAATCGTTCTTCGTGTTCTTGATCGTTCTTGAGCAAAATCGTCACAAAACCTTCGTGACTTGGCCTAATCCGTTCTAAATTATATTTCTAGAGTCTCCTCTCCGCTCTTCATCTCCATGTACGTTTTATTTTCAATTCCGACAAAATCGTTTTCAACGCTTTAATTGTTGAAATCAAGTTTTAATTCTAATAATGTTATTTTTGTCGTTTCTTATAGGAGAAGATTATGAAGACGAGTTTGGTGACTCATATATTTTAGAAGAAGATTAGTAGACGGGTTTTTAGTTCTTATTTTGGTGCTACTTGGTTTTGTGCTAGCTAAGGTAACGATTACCGAGTTACTCGACGAATTAATGTTACATATCTTTTACTTTTACTTATGTTTTTGTTATTTACGGTTTTAAGTAGTAACATGCTAGGTTGTTATTATTATTAAGTTTTATGAGTTTATAACATATTTATGGTTTTTGACATGTTGGATGATTTGTTCATAATCATAATTTTTGTATGAATGATGGATGAATTGGTTGTTAAAATGAATGGTTGTTAATTAAAACATGTTAGAAATAAATTTGGGTTGTTGTGGATGGTGGCCGTGTGTGGTGGCTGTTTTGGTGGCCGAGAAACAACCCGGTTCAGGCCGGTTCAGGCCCGGTCCAGGCCGGTCTGGATTGGTCCGTTATTAGCCATTTGGGCTTGTGTCGATACTTGATTGTTTTGTTGTTGTTTTGACGGGTTTAAATATGTTAAGCATGCGGGAAATATTAAGAAACGATTTTAGAAATGTTGACCAAAACAGGCCCAAACCAGCCCGTGGGCCCAGTCCAGGCCCGGTTCAGTCTCGGCCCGGTTCGGTCTTGGCTGACCCGTGAGCCTCCTTTTGGCTTGTGACGGTTTTTGAGTTTAGTGTTATTATTATATCATGTTTTGTAATATTTAGCAAGTGGGAAATTTTAATAAGTAAATTATTTAATTAAACGGTTTTTCATAATATTATTATTTCTCACATGTTAGAAATTATAGCATGAGATTGTAGTTTAATTTGATATCCTTTAAGTCAAGCGGGTTTGGTAAGAATTAATTATTCACATGTTAGAAATTAAGAGATAAAATGGCAATGATGAATATGATGTTCTCTGTTCAAGCCTTATGGCTAAGACTCTGTTTCTAATCCGGTTTGACCAGAAACGGGTTTGGTCAAACTAAGATCTAGTCAGCCCCGTTTTGACTGATGACCCATCGCGGGACTCGGGTCGGGGATTTGTCTTCAGGTAAAGTTTTATTTAATGAATGAATGAATGAGCCTTAGTAGATATGAGGCGATATGATATTTGAAAGTGATTTATATGCAATTATTCACATGATAGGAAGTTTTTCCCGTGACTGTTTAATTGTATGATATATGTCGTGTTGACTAAGTACTCATAGAGAATTATGATTATATGGCTCTTGACCATTCTAATTCTAAATGAGCACCTTGGACCATGACATTGATAGGCCTTACTATCTTTAACGAGTATATGTTCACTGCTTGATAGCTTTTGTGTTCCCGGCTTGGTGGGTTTATATCCAAGCCGGGGCATGGCTGCCTAATTGCTTCCACTTTGGGAATGGAGCCAGCTTAAGTACTAGCCAACTCTGCTTAGGGGGTCGCCTAGTAGAGATTCTCACTGTAC
>JAIUZE010066876.1:0-16463 GCA_022085475.1 Heliosperma pusillum
CTAATTTTCATTCAACCAAACACAACCAAACTTTCCTTCCTCTTTAAGAAAACTCAAACTCCATAGCTTTTTCGATCTTAAAATCATCGTAGCTCCTTCGTTCTTTGACGGAATTCACGTAAGTTCGTCTTATTCTTCCCCTCTTAGCTTCCTCTATCCGTATTGGTAATAAAATTACCGTCTTTCTCGCTTTTTAAATTATCCGTCTTTCTCAAGATGAATGATATTCGTCTTTTATTATCTAATTGTTTGTAGGTGGAGACTAGGAAAGCTTAGTAATCGTTTAAAGACGCGTAAAGGTAACGGTGAAGGGTTACTCGGTATCATTTACGTGTTTTGCATGCTTTATATGTTAGAAATCGTATTTAGAATACGATTAGAGCTTAGGAATCATGTTATGATTTATGATGGTTGTTGTTTGATGATTGTTGATGATGAATATTGATTGTTGATAATTATTAGAAGTGAATTAGGAGAATTGAAAATGATAGGATTGGTGTTGGTGGTTCTCGGGTAGAAGGGTGTTCCTGGCCGAAGGACCGGCAGCCGGTCTAGTGCCCGGCTAGAAATTTCCTGCACCGACCCTTTTTCGTAGAATGCTCATATCTCCTTTGTTACTTGTTTGTTTTGGGCTTGTGACCACTCGTTGGAACCGTAAGAGGATAAGCTATCACCTCGACTTGGAATTTCTGCATTCCCATATCTAGAACTCTAGTTATGACCGTTTGAAGTAGACCCTTGTTTTGATAGTTTCCAAACTTGTGAGTTTTGTGATTTTTAGTGTTGTGCTCCGAGCCGGGGTACCGGCCGCCTCCCTCCACCCCGGCCTGGAATACATCAGTAAGTGAAGTTGGATTTTGGTGTTGTGCTCTGTGCCGGTCTACCGGCCGCCGGTCTACTGACCGGCCTAGACTACATTTCTCTGTTTTTGTGAGTTTTGGATTTTTGCCCTGTGTTCTGAGCCGGCCCACCGGCCGCCGGTCTGTTGCCCGGCCTGGAACACGGCTGTATGCATTTCCTTTATTTTCTAAAACTCGTGATTTATAATAGTTCGCATGATCCGTTTGTCGTATAATTTTACGTAATGTCTTATAATATTCATGTTTTGGTTATACGATATCTCTTTCGCACGTATCACATGTTTTGTGACGGTTTTCGATATGTTCCCACTTTGAGTCGGTTTTTACAAATGAGTCGGTTTAAGCACGATTTTGTCTTGTGCTTTGTATTCTCATTCCCTTGGCTACCTTCCCGTTCGTAAGGCTGGAATGTCGGAACGGAGAGGTATCCTACTGCTTAATTGCATGTGTTAGTGGGCATACGACGACGTTGTTGGGAGTTGAACGCTATGCGTTGTTCGACCCGGCCGTCAAATGTTGTGTACTTGCGAGGTGGTGTTATTTGCATGTAGCGTACCGCATGTTATGAGGCTTGAGCTGTTTTTCCTCCTCTTTCGTGAATTGATCTACCGAATTTGGGGTACTCGGCATATATATTGTAAGACCGAGTCTTGGATGCGAAACGTTATCGCATGTCGAATCGGAACACGTTTATTCCGAGATCCTTGCCAGGTTTAGACTAGGACCGTATTATTATCGTCGTGCTACCAGGAGGAAAATAGTCTACATATACGAAATGTTGATCGTGTATGAGTCAGGGAAAGGTTTATCCCGTGGATGCCTGTTAATCATACTTGCCATGTACACGGTGCTAGTGCGTTTCATTTACCGTGAGAGATGTCATCTTTGTGTCGTCGTTCTTGAATGCGTGATTTCATGACTTATTATTCATGGTCATTGCATTATTGGGCATCGTCAATGTATGGGTATGTTTGCATGGATGATAATATGATGGATTTTTTGTGATCATCGCATGACTTGGCATGGTTTGTTTGTCGAGTCTCAATCTTATCAAACTTATACCGCTAACGTGAGATGCAAGCCCTAGTGAGCGTATTCGGTTGCCTAAGAGTGTCTTCCCCGAGTCTTTGTATAACATGATGGATTCGGACTTGTAACTCTTATGCTCTTATCATTATACGTTGAATTGCCTATCTATCCTTATCGTATTTCACATGTATATCTATATATGCATGATTTTACTTTTGTATTTCCTTATATGTACGTTAAAGGTGATATATGGCTGGGAGAACCCGGAGTTACTCCCCACTGACTGTGGCGCTCATGTTTTTCATGAATGAACAGGTTGCTTGCATGGATTGACTCTTTGGATATGATATTTTGGGGTTCGGGTGTGAGCTAGCGGGCGTTGTCCCTGGAAGATTAACCTCTAGACGATTTTAGTTTTGCTAAACACTTGTTCTTTGTTAACATTTTGAGAGACTCCGTCTCTTTGTTATTTTCCGCACTTAGTTGTAATATTTTGACACTCCTCGTTTTATTTAACTTGCATGTATAAAAGTTTTAAAAACTACCTATTTCCGCAATATAATTCACATGCTTGTTTGTTTATTATTTCCGCATTCGCGAGGGTTGTCACATTAGAAGGCGATAAGTAACATATAAGAACATTCGATTACATGCCTAAGACCGTCTACTTATACTACTACAATAATCTCCTAGACTGATTAGAAGGCGATAAACTTTCCTTAAACTAACAAGGAAAGAACAGTAACTACTTTATTTTGGGAAAGTAAACTCTCTTACACTAATTGTGAATAGTACAAACAGACTTGACTTAGGAAAGTAATAATTCCATCCATCCTTTCCACCATTTGATCACGTTTTTCCAGTTGTTGAATTTCCTATTTCACACCATTAGTAGTACCCGTGTATAAGTTGGACATTTTAACTTATAAGGACCATTTCTCCTTCGTTACCTAGCCAAATAATGTGTATGACCACTTTTTCGAAAACTAACACCACGTACTTCATCGCCAAGTAAAATCACATCAAAATTCGCTTTATATTCTGAGATATTAAGCTCCCAAGTTAAGTGAATAAATTTGGAATGCCAAGAGTGACTCGATCTTGAGTTTTGAACATATAATGACGTCACTCTTATATCATAAGTTTAAACCAAATTATGCAGGCCCTTATTTGGTGAAGAGGATATTAAAATGAGGCATTGTTTGATTAACGGATTTGGATGGGATTGATTTTACAAATCCGACGAACTTAAACCAACTGAATAAATACCATCCTTAGGCCTCATTCTCAAATTTTATAAAATAAAATTTTGAATTGTGATATATTTAGTTACTCGTGGCCGTTAGCGTTCCACCAACGCTGCAAAAATATGTTTTTTCGATTATGATGTAAATGGGAGAACTATGAGCCCGATCGGATTTGATTTTGTGAAAACATATACGTATGCAACTTTTTGTAAAGAGTACAACCGGAACAATGTAAAATAAAAATCAAATTTTTGATGCAGAAACTAGGGATGCTAATAAATTAAAAATTTCTTTTATTTATTCTAAATTCCGGGCAAAGCACATTACAAAACAATTCGAAAAGGAAAGCATAAGAACAATGATAGTAATAGCAAGTAATACAAGTCAAAGACTACATTTTACCTTTGCCCTTAACATCCATGTCACGCGGCACATTTCGTCAAGATGAAGCCTCACCCATCATCACTCTGGCACATTTCTTAGGAGGAATTGATGATACTTCCCGTGGCCCTAGTCTGTCTTTCACGCTCGGTCACGGACCAAACCTATCACTAAGTGTTGGTCCATTGGCTTCCCCTGGACCTAGCCTTTTCCACACTCCTAAAATGAAGGAGTCGTGTAAGTTCGTGTCTGAGGCCCATATGAAATTAGAGTCGGCCTAGTAAAGAATGCTCGATTCTTCAACCCTTCTTCATGATACTTTAAGTCGAAGGCCTCGTCTTTCCGAAGCTTTTCCTTTGCATCAAGTAGGGGCTCATTAGTCCATTTCAGATAGGAGGGTGAGACCCATACAGAAGAAATGGCTCGATAGCATTCCAGATAGTCCTACAAGACCAAGTCTGCAGTGAGGCGTTGCATCTCGCGCGAGAAGTTTTCTGAAGATAGACCACGGCTGGCCTCGACTGCAGGGATCCGATGTTGACGGCCGAATTGTCGATGTAACACCCGCAAATGTACCCTATTTGTAATTTAAAAATATTATACGGATACTTTTCAGCGTAACTTTAGTTTTAGTCTAGAACTTAGTTTCCCGTGTCTAATTTAGCAAATACGAGTTCCTATTTGGACTTTAATCGAAATTCCGTGTGAGTTACGCCTTAAGGCGCTTTTGGGATTTTTCCCATATTTTTCACTTACTCACCTTATACCTCCTTTAAACCCTAACTCCCTCATTCTTTTCCACTTACTCCTTCTTCCTCACAAAGCCACCAAAACCCAAAACTCCATTTATGCATCAACTCAAATTCCTCACTACTCCTTCTTTACTCACTCAAATCTCCTTATTTTCATCTTAATCTTCCGCTCTCATCGTCCTCTATCTTTTATGGTAATAAAATTACCGTCTTTCTCATTTTCAATTTATCCGTCTTTCTCAAAGGTGAATTATATTCATCTTTTGTCGTCTTTTTATAGGTGGAGACCTTCAAGACCCCGACAAAGATTACTATCTAGTGGAGGAAGGCTTAGAAATCGATTGAAGACGCGTAAAGGTAACGGTGAAGGGTTACTCGATATCATTACGTGTTTTTAATGTGTTTTTAATGATAGTAAACGTATTTAAGATAGGATGATTAGTCCTAGGATTGGTGTTGTTTATAATGGTTGTTGTTAGTTGATAATTGTTGATGAGTATTGAAGATTGATGATGATAGTTGAGTTTTGTTGATGTTTATTGTGGTTGAGTAATGATTTTCGTGCATTTTATGTCCCAGCCGGCCGACCGGCCGCCGGTGAGCTGACAGTCTGGGAGTTGGCTGTTGTTTTATTGTTGTTACGTAATAATTTGGTATGAAATATGTCTCAGTCGGCCGACCGGCTGAGACACACCTCAATTCTTCCTTCATTTTCTCAAGTGTCTTATGATCCAGCAGGCAGCCGGTCCCCTTGACCGGCTGAGACACGCTGTATATTCATTTGTTTTCATATGTTACATTGGTGCCAGCCGGGTAGCCGGCAGCCGGTCCACCTGACCGGCTGGCACACGCTGGTTTTCTCTTTACTTTTCTTTCTTATGTTTTCATTTATAATAATTCGCATGGTTCGTTTATCGTATAAATTTACGTAATGACTTTAAATATTCATATTTAAATACGTGATATTCCATTCGCTTGTATCGCATGTTTTGTGACGGTTTTTGATATATCCCACTTTGAGTCGGTTTTAGATATATTATGGTTTGAGCACTAATTGTTGTGCTATGAACTCTCATTTCCCGGCTACCTCTTCGTTCGTAAGGCTGGAATGTCGGAACGAGGAGTGTATCCTTACTGCTTAATTGCATGTGTTAGTGGGAATATGACGACGTTGTTGGGAGTCGAACGCTTTGCGTTGATCGACCCGGCCGTCAAATGTTGTTTACTTGCGAGGTGGTGTCATTGCATGTAGCGTACCACTTGTTATGATGCTTGTGCTTTTTTCCGCCTCTTTCGTGAAGGTTGACCGAATTTGGGGTACTCGGCTTCTATGTATGACCGAGTCTTGGATACGAAATGTTTATCGCATGTCGAATCGGAAAATGTGATTCTGAGAGTCTGGCCAGATTTAAATTAGGACCGTATTATGATCGTCGTTCTACCAGGAGGAAATTAGTCTACATATACGAAATGTTGAATCGTGTATGCGTTCAGGGAAATGTCATCCCGTGGATGCGATTTTAATCATACTTGTCATGTACAGGGTGCTAGTGCGTGTCATTTATCGTGAGAGATGTTATCAACGTATTTGTACGTTTGGATGGATGATTATATGATTGATTATTTGTGATCGTTGGATGACTTGGTATGGTTTGTTTGTCGAGTCTCAACCTTATCAAGCTTATGCCGCTAACGGTGAGATGCAAGCCCTAGTGAGTGTATGGTTGCCTAAGAGTGTCTTCCCCGAGTCTATCTATAATATGATGGTTACCGATTTGTACCTCATGCGCTTATATCTTTATATTGAAATGCCTATTCATCCTTCTCGTATTTCACATGTATATTTATATATGCATGTTCTACTTTCGTATTTCCGTTTAAGTACGTTATTTGTGATATGGCTGGGAGAACCCAGAGTAACTCCCCACTGACTGTGGCGTTCATGTTTTTCATGGATGAACAGGTTGCTTGCTTGGATGGATTTGCTTGTTGTATTTTGGGTTCGGGTGTGAGCTAGCGGGCGTTGGTCTTGACGAATCACCTTTAGACGTTTATTAGCTAGTTGCTAAACAACTTTGATATTTGATAACATTTTGAGAGACTTCATCTCTTTGTAGTATATTCTATTTTAGTTTGTATTTATTTGACATTCCTCGTATTTTTATCTTAGCATGTAAAACGTTTTAGAAACACCGTATTTTCCGCTATATAAATCACATGCTTGTTATGTTTTATTTCCGCATTCGCGAAGGTTGTCATAGTCGAAGTATTCGGCCCGGATAAATATGAGTGGAACACTCTAAGCCCAGTAAGGTGGGACGCCTCTTCTTATCAGCATCAGATACATATGTAATTAAGTAAGGAGAAGCCACGACAAGGCTTATTGAATGTTCAGTGTATCAATCTTTTGTTGCCAGTAATGTGCATTCATACCCGGCATGAATTTTCGGTAGCGTGAATTGAAGGCTTTTACATGATATGTTTATGGGAGTGTTGGTTGATCAACCAACCCAAATCTTTCAAATGGCCACACATGCGAAAGACCGCGAAAAAGTTAGTCTACATGAAAATGAAAAGCCCGCAGAAAAGAAAGAAGGCAGAGCAAAAATATTAAAAAACCCACAGAAAAAAGAAGGTGGTAAGGAAAAAGATAAAAAGATAAAAAATGAAAAAAATAGATAATACGAAAAGAAAAAAAGAAAGAAAAGAAAACATAGCTGTAGAAGACGAGTTCATCTAGTTAGCACAACATTTGGAATGACTTTTGTAGCATCTAACCTAATGATAGTCTTGGCCTGAATGAGCAATGCGGGATTCCGGTGAAATTTCATTTGTTCAACAATAGCAATAAATTCTGCCTTGTCTCGAGAAGACGAGATTTCGATGTGCTCATGTGCCCTTCAAGAGCATAGAGTTGAAGCATGATTAGCTCAAAAGCCCTACGGCTGAATATCGTAGGAATCAAAGGGTCATTGTATGACAGAATATGTGCACAATCTCGAGTAGGTCTACTCGCTCTAAATCAATAATGGTACGAGCCTCGTCACCTGATAAGCCAAAGAAGTCACGGTATTTGCTCACCCATCTTTCCTGAGAGTCGCGAGTGTGTGGGATTTGCTCGATTTTCCATTCTCCTAGGATGGAAAATTCTTCGAGAAGAGGGCATATCACTCTCTACGGGAAAGCAAAGATGTGGTGGATGGTGTACCACATCTTCAAGCATACATCACGAAAAGAAGTTTGAGGCTGGATTTGCTTATGTGGGATTAATTGTTGCAATACCGCGCCAAATAAGCCTTAGGATTCCAAGCCCTTGAAGGACCAAGATTTCGTGGATCCTTAGAGAGTATTCATGTTTGTTGAAGAACTTTATAGAAAGAAGTTTTCTACAAAGATAATAGAATGGGAATTTTTGTGATTCTTTCTCTCAGCCGTGACTTCCTTATACAGGAAAAATTAAATGGAAAAATTAGGAAACTGGGTGGATCCAGGATTAGGAAAGCCTAGCTCTACTCTTAGTCAGCCGTGTAAGCCTTGATGTGCAAGCCTGAGGGGTCTTGAGGCGATGGTGTGGCATCACGTCTTAACTTCGAAAGATATGTGGCTTTTGTTGACCATTTCTGGGCCGGAATGGCCATGTTTATATTTTCATTCCCGGCGAGTCGATATTTGAATCAAAACCAGTACACACTTACAGATTTTATTTATTTTTGTTTGTTTTGAAGGTAGCGGGCTACGCCCACATTGATTATGGGTCGAGTCGGAATGTCTTAGTCACACTTGAGTATGCAAGTCGTGCGGAAACCCAGAAAATCGAAAATTTAATTTTTTTTAAAGTGTTTCAAAATATACGGGTGAATAACCCATTGCAAATGAATTATTGGTCGTCAACCCATCCTTGTTTTCAAAATATACATGAAATGCTTCAACTCGGGGCTTTAAAGTCTTCGACTTTAGATCCGATGCAACTGAGGAATCTGAAGTCGTTGTCTTCAGAAACCATTGTCAAGATGAAACCAGGATATCCATGAGTAAAGAATTCCCATTAAAGAATTGGAGGAACTCCGCAAGTAGATCGGATGAGCATTGTAATGAATCGGAGAAACTCCACAGGAAGTTCGGATGAGAATTATTTGGAATTGAAAGGAATCCACAGGTAGGAACTACAAAGGAAGCTCGGATGCGCATTGTTTGGATATGAAGTATTAACGACGATCTTCTTTGGGAACGTTCCACTTTGGGTCAAGACAGCGGAAAGCTAAGTGACATTAGTTGTCAAACTACGATAAGGGTTTGATTCCGTCGCAAACGGATACGTAGGCCGCCACTATATAAAAGGCTCAACTCACCAGTTATCCAAATTGTTAAAGTCAAGGCGTCCAAAACCGTGTTTGAGGTATTAAATCTGCTTATGGCTGGCGAGCTTATATATGTAGGTCTAATGGACCCTAAAAGACCTGCGGAATCCTTAGATCGGTAGACTTCGGGTATAGTTTGACTTTCGTCTTATCCAAGCCACAATTAAAGTGGGGGCTTTGTAGATACCCGTACTGACATTTATAAAAATCCCGCCAGACACATGATGCTGATAGGACACGTGGACTTTTATCGACAGTGCTTAGTTAATTAGATCAGTTTATGTGATGTAAAGTGGAAACTAAATGACGGTTTTCTAATTTAAATGGGATTTAAATTAATTGGTGATTTTGTTAATTTAAATGAAATTTAAATTATTTGAATTATTTGAATTTTGAAATGAATTTATGAAATTTTAGTTAAACTCTTATAATTTGTCGTTTTATGGATTTATAAATGAAATTTATTTCATCGTTTTTTCGTTTTCAAATTTTGCTTTTTATAATTTATGGAAAATAAATTAGTAAATTTTTTCATTTTAATATTTGAAACATTTTGGTTTGAAAAAATAAGTTTGATTTTTTGATGGTTTCTGATAACTAATATTTTAGTATCGATTTTCCTCTTATTTATACTTTTATTTGACTCTGTTTTATGTGTTTTAATTGATTAATAGTTTATTTTTATATTATAATAAAAAAAATATTAATTTTATTTATTGTAATAATTGTGAATCGTCGCTATTTCCCGAGATTTTGGTATTACTTCCGCCGTTTTATTTTGTAGGTACCAAATTGAGCAAGGACGGAACAAATAAAGTTGATCAACAAAACAATTGATCTTTTAAGTAAAATAATGGCAAAAGAGAAAGTCAAGGTGAACCCCAATTACACACAAAACAGCTGGTTTGTTCCAATCATCATTCATTCATCTTCACAAATTAAATTCATCACAAATTCACCATTGTTCATCACCTAAACTCGTTTCCCTTCATTCAAAATCCGAAACCCGATAATGGAATTCAACAACATCACCACACAAATCACCAGTCCATCACGCTCCTCCTGCCACTCCGTCCTCTGCCTCGCCTTTCACCATCAGCACAACCACCTTACCTTCACCTTCAACCACCCAATAAACAACACAAACAATCCAACCTTCAACCGACACCACATTAACTCAATTTGATCTCCATGGCGGAATTCGCAGCTGGGCTCGCACCACCTGATCCGAGTCCAGATGAACCATGCCTAGTTCGCAGTAGCGCGCGCCACCTCCTACTCCATTAATTGCAACGGAGCGCCACCAGCAGCAGCGTCGTTCCGCCACCTCCACGAGCAGCCCAAATGTGACAACCCACGCGAAAGCATAAAGATAAACAAATAACATGCAGCGAAAATTAGGAAATTTTTAAAACTTTTTAAGACATGTTTCGCAAAAATTATCAAAAGATGAAATCCAACATAAAAAAATGAAGTAGTAGTGTCGATGAGGTCGACAAATCACTACAAGGGAGACAAAGGTGCCAAAAAAATACAAATAACTCTGAAAGTATAAGAGTCTAGGCGGTAATAGCTAATCATCCTGAAACGACGCTCGCTAGCTCACACTAGTCTCAACCCCAAGTAGCACCGACATGTACCTGTACATTCATGAAACATGAACGCCACAGTCAGTGGGGAGTAACTCCGGGTTCTCCCAGCCATATCACAAGTAAACATACATAAACCACAATTAAACATGTAGAATCTTATATACAAGTCAATCATGTGAAGTACAAACATACATTTCAAGATAATATGGTATAAGCATGTGAAATACCAAACAATAAGCACCGTGTTATGAACCGACTCGGGAATGAATCTCTTAGGCAACTATATACACACTAGGGCTTACATCTCACCATTAGTGGCATATACTTGATAAGGTAGAGACTCAACATACACACCAATTCAAGGCATCCAACAGTCATGCTATGTACATGGTGCTAGTACATACACACCAGTTCAGAATATATAATATCTCACATGTTTATATCACATGATTTATGACTTTTTTTAGTATGTCCCCTCTTGAGTCAGTTTTACCTTATGTAATGATTTGAGCACTACTCGTTGAGTTCTTTGAACACAATTGGTGTGTATGATATTATATATTATAATAATATATAAAAGAAGGAGAGGCATCCAACACTCAACATACACACCAATTCACGGTTAATGACATGCACTAGAACCATGTACATAACAAGTATGATAATAATACGCACTAGCACTCATTTCCTCCCGGTAGGACGACGATGGTTGTGAAAACTTACAGGGACTCCCAGCCGGTGGGTGTGACCGGCGGTCGGCTACCCAGCTGGGCGTCACGAGCCATTCTGAAAAAGTGAAGAAAATGGGAAGAAGGGGACTCCCAGCTGGTGGGACCGGCTGCCGGGTGGCCGGTTGGGACTTACGCTTCACGAAAATCATCAAACTTGTCCAATTTAACTACAGGGGCTCCCAGCCAGTTGGGGTGACCGTCGGCCGGTGGGCCGGCTGGGACAACACGCCGAAAAACAACATTCAACAACAACCATTACTCCAAATCCTTTGATACCCATTTAATCCAAACAACATTTATCATCAACAAACCACATTCAATGCATTCGAATCATAACCAATCATTGGATAAGATAAAATAAGGCGAACAAAGGCACATTTATTGTCCAACTTAAGTTCAAGGATGATAAGTAGACATAATTAACAACATAAATGTATCTTAGTATAAGATTTGTGAAAGATAAGCATATGAGATGAATTTACACATATGAATGAACAACTAACACATATCCGTATGAAATTAAGGCAAAGGATTCATCTTTCACTAAATAAAACTACAATTAACACTTAAAAACACATATTGATATCGAGTAACCCTTCACCGTTACCTTTTTGCGTCTTCACTCGTCTTCTAGCTCTTCCTCCACTAAGTAGTAGTCCTAAAGGTCTCCACCTACACAAGGACACAAAAGATGAATAAAATTCATCCTTGAGAAAGATGGAAAATTGAAAATGAGCAAGATGGTAAATTTATTATGAAACAAGGTAGAGGAGAATAAGAGAGAAAGATTAGACTAAAAATCAAGATATTTGAGTGAGAATTGAGTGAGTTGTGTGAAGTTTTGTGAAGAGAGGATTAAGGTTCAACAATGGTGAGAATAGGGTTTGGTCTTTTGGAGAGGATGAAGAGTGTATAGTGCTGAGATTTGTGAGTGGAAAAGTGGTTGATTTTTGGGCTAAGTGAGGGAGTGGAAAAAATAGGAGAGCCCAATATGAGGTTGGAAGTTTCACCCACATGAAATTCCTAGTAGAACCCAAATCCTAATATTATTAAATTATATCGGATTTGATAAATTAGACACGGATTTTACCCAACAAACTAAATCCTAATCTAAATCTAAAATTAAGTTAACTAATATTAATATAATATTATTAAGTTATAACGGCTAAGATAACGGGTGTTATACAAGATCTGCGCGCATCACCAGCCACCATCGTCTAGACCTTTATCGACGAAGCTCGCACACCAATGAGCAACAACCAGAACAACCGTGCCACATCACGAAATCAACCCTCAATATTGTTGCTGGAATCGGGCGAAATCAAGGAGCGGTCGGGTAAAAATATGAACTGATGGGTGAAATTTGATGCCGCCGGTGAAACTATGCCCATTCGGGCGCAATCCAATTGACGTCAGATAATATTTCACCCGGTCGTATGAAATCTTAATTCACTCTTTTTGAGTCAGTTGACTTTTATATTGTGGAGCCTTTATTTATTTTTCTTTTAAGTGTTGGTTTTTCGAATGGGGGCTGGCATTTTGAGGAGGTAATATTTGTGGGTCTTTTGGGCCTTTGATGGTCATGTATTTATATTACCCATTATCATATTATGGGTTGGGTAAGTTAGGCTATATAAAGCGATTGAGCACCATTTTGTTAGAGGGGTTCCCACTTTAGGTTAGTTTAGTTTACACTAGATTTCTAGAAATTATGTGGCTTCCTTTTTTTATTTCTCCTCTCTTATTTTCTCTCAATTAGTTTATTTTAGAAAATAATTTAGCTAGTGAATTAGGTCCAAGATTAAATCTTTATATGAGCAATTTCTAGATCTACTCCAAGTTGGTATGAATTTCTCTTTTTGCATTTTCGTTTTTGTTATTTATTACCAAGTTCTCATCTTTTTAGTTTAATGTTTAATTAGTTCAAGTTTTGATCTTTCTTACTTTAATCATGTTTAATATTACACTGTTATTAGAGGTAATTTATTTAGTTTAGTTTTCATGATGTTAGTGTGTAGTCTTTTGTTAGGGGTAAGGGGATTAGGATTCTTAAGTTAGCTCCACCATTGGACGATTATGCTTTCTTTTTACTATTTTAGAGACTAGAATTAATCTCCAAGGGTTTGGTGAAATATTCGGTTAGGGTGACAATTCGACCCGGGTAATTATAAATTTGACCGAGTTAGAAATTTCGAGATCAACATCTTTCTTTAGATGACCTTCTTGAATTAGGAAATTAAGTTAAGGGTTGGTTGAGTTTGTTCGAATCGAAAGACCGTCCACTCTCTTTCTTGTTATATTTTATGGGTTGGATAGGCTTTGTCCTCCTAGGAGCTAGTGATTGAATACGACTCCACTAACTCCCCATAACTCCCTTAGTTAGTCATCTTATCTTTGTTCTTATTGCTTGTTTATTTTATTTCTTAGATTTTTCAAACTCCTCAATTTGATCGACTAGGCAAAATCTAACCGAAACCAATCTACCAATCTTACCCGTGTATGTGGATTGATATCCTTACCCTACTACATTCATTAGTTTGGTATTAAGTTTTATAAAAAAATTTGGTCGAAGGGTGTGCGACAATCCCTGATCAGTTTCATATTTAATCCTTTTTATTTGATTTGAAAAATCAAGTTTTAAGACGGTTTTTGAGCTTAAATTTGGAATGCTTTTTTAGCTCGTTTTGCGTTGTTTCTAGGCTTAATTTTTTAGGAGTCTTTAGCTCATACCTCACCTATGAGATCCCAGGTTTTATCACCACAACAAGCACCCAACATCCTCCTATTTCCTTACTCAAAACCCACGCACAAAAGCTGTCCCGACCAACCCACGTGCCCTGTTTCAGCAGCCCTTTTGATCCTTACAACGCCACCCAACCTAACCACGACTCATCCCATCCATCAGCCCACAAACCATCCCCTAATCCACATCCAAGCTCGCACAAAACCCTACTCAAATAACCCCCTCGAATCCCATGTTTCACGGACAAAAACATAACATGAAACCCATGTTATTCACACGGTTTGCTCGTGCTCCAATTCGAGTATCCTACATCCTAATAACTCGCATTGAACCCAAAGATAAACACATTCCATACCCCTTCCAATAACGTCTAGAAACAACTCATAAAATATCTCACAATCTCCTTCCCAAAACCGAGTAAGAGATCTTTCCTAACCCACTTAAACACTATCATATACCAATTTCTATCCCTAGTTAATAATAGAGGATCTTGAGGACTCTTTATCAGCATATAACCGAGCCTAGGAACCCTAGAACAGAACAACACAGAAAATACAATAAAACACATGAAAAAGAAAAGCCAAAAAAAAAGCCTCATACAACCTCTCGACAAAAACCGAGCACCATAGCCTCCACCTCAATCAAAAGTCATGTTTGAAACCTCCATAAGACTCCTCTTATACCCAAAAAAAGTTTGAAAGTCCACACAAAACATTAGACAAGCGTTAGAATTTTGAATTGCTTTTTTGTTTGTGTTTTCCCGAACTCTAGACAGCTTGTATTGTTGTTCGTGTTCAGTCATGAAATAATCCTTTTCACCTCTATTTCTTCCTACAAATCAAATTTTTGGAGTCCCAGAGTTCAAAATCATCCTTCTTTGGAACGAAAATTGAGTAAGAAACGAAGTCACAATCGATTTTTCAAATATATGTTGCACGAGGCGCACGAAACCGCGAAATCGCTTTTGAAATTGTTTCTTTAGCTTGATTTTTGTAATTTTAAAAGATTAAATTTTTAATCCTTTTTAATTTTAATTTTAAAAACTTTGAAGATGTACCCTTCTGTGAAAGTACATGTGAGTCAAAACACCATATTCTGTCTCCCTTTTATCGCTTTATTTTAATTATCATCTTTTATCGTTAATTTATACTTCATCCTATTATTTCATTTCTTCTCTCTTTCCTTATTGGGTAAGTTGGGTTTTCTTCCCTCTTTCCTTTTTTGGTTGTGGGTTGTGTGTTTTGTGTGTTCCAAATTCGTTTGTGTGTGGGGTAGTGTGTTTTGTGTGGTCCAAATATATTTTTGTAATTCTTGTGCAAAAAGGAAAGGGGAAGAAATGAGTGAATAAGAGGGAGTATTGGCTAATGTTAACTATGATGATTAGTGATGATTTATTGTGACACCCTCAAATTTGCGGAAAATTAAAACAAGTAATTTAAATAAATAAAAGATGAGAATACGTTTCTAATAGGTTCACTTTAGTGAAAATCGGTAAATTTTTAAAACCGGAACCTACTATTAAATATATTCATCATAACAAAGGTGTCTTAAATAAAAAGTTCATAACAAAAAGAAAATAATATTATACATAAGAAATATCCAAAACGGGAGACATATCTCCCGTATAAATACGGAAATAAAAGAGTGTATAATAATATACAATCCTAAGAACAGAATATAGGTCCAAGGTAAATACTTCGCTCGCTAGCTCGTCAATGTACCCAAGTATGCATCACAAACCTGCCACCGCATTAAATATAAACACGGAAGCCACAGTCAGTGGGGAGTAACTCCGAGTTCTCCCAGCCACGAAATGTCGAGTTTAATAAAACATGAATAACATAAAAGAGATGTATATGGAAAATACAAAACCTTAACATATACGATATGCTTGTCATGTTATGAAACAATTAACTAACATATAACCTATCATATGAAAGCTATCATGTGAATCTGTTAACAACCTATAACACGAGGTAGGGAAGCTGGTATGCTGACTCAGCGCGTTACATTTAACACATGGGCACTGTTTACACTCAAACCCCTTAATCATTACAAGACTTATCAGGAATCAGTTAACAACCGGTAATCCAAAACTCTATCAACCTTAGCCGGCTTGCATCACACCTTCTAAGATTCATAGAATCATACAAACATGAAAGACCAATACTTCTACAAACAGGCATAAGTTCCTAGTACAGTCAATAGACGACTTCTGTAACTCGAGGCTATACCACAAGGTAGGAAAACATCTTAGTCCTAGACTGATCAGACCTAGCGACAACAGCTATTCCATTCCCCGTCTCATGACAAAACAGTACACAAGAATCTCTACTAGGCGACCCCCTAGACAGAGGTGGCTAGTACTTAAGCTGGCTCCATTCCCAAAGGGAAACTCTTAGTACGCCATGCCCCGACTTGGATATAAACCCACCAAGCCGGGACACAAAAGATATCAACAAGTGAACATATACTCGTTAAAGATAGTACGGCCTATCAATGTCATGGTCCAAGCTACTCATTTAGAAGTAGAATGGTCAAGACGCCATATACTCATAATTCTCTATGGGTACTTAGTCAACACGACACCAACCATATAATTAAACAGTCACGGAAACCATTTCCTAACATGTGACTAATTGCATATAAATCATAATCAATTAACATATCGCCTCATATCTACTAAGGCTAATTCATTAATTAAATACAACATTACTTGAAGACAAATCCCCGACCCGAATCCCGCGACGGGTCTCAGTCAAAACTGGGG